>NW_023613552.1:0-49894 GCF_013339725.1 Rhipicephalus microplus
GGCGGGGAGCGTTCAAAACGCTTGCGCTCGGCTTTTTTAGGGGCGAAGCTCCTTAAAGCGGCACGCGTTCGTGCCTCGTCGTAGTCGTAGTGCGTAACGAGTCTTACGCTTTAACCTGCAAGGTAGTGCCGGTGGGACATTTCTCCTGTGGTTTGTTGAACAATAAGAATTCGCAGTGTGCGCGTTAACTGAAAGCCAACTCTCCTGTCTCATTCCCAATTAGCAGCCATAGCATGTAGATTGAACACTATCTGACAAGAAAGGGTCGCTAGGTTATACTCGCTGGACGTAACCTCCTTAGTTTTAGAAAGGTTTAGCGAGCGTTGGGCCGCAGTGCCATGAATACAGTGAACTAGTATATACCATGAACTCGAGGTGGTTAAAGGTGGAAAGTAGAAAAGAAGCGCAAGCCGTAAGAAAGTGTGCGTGTGCCACCTCTAGTTTAGTCCTTGGAATGTCCGCTCGATAGCGGTGCTTCTATATGCGGAATATATAATGAAAAGATGCGAGATGGTGGTTGGTACTTAGAGTGTTGACTAGATGGACGAACGGACACACAGACAGATGCATGGACAGACGCACAGATGGCTGCACAGACGGATGGACGAATAGACAGACGCAGGGGCGGATGCACGGACGAACACAAGGACGGCCGCACGGATGGACGTGCGGACGCACGAACGACGCACACACGGTTGGGCAGATGGACGCACGGACGGTCACACAAGTGAACGCATGGACGGACGGAAGCAAGAACGGATGGACGGATGCTTCGCCCCACTCTCCATAATTCACCCCGTGGATATGATGCCATTTTTATATATAATATAGTATAAAATAAACGAATAAGTTTTTGTCACCGTTACTTGGTGGCGGCTACCTATTTCCACTTGATTGTAACAAATGAAAAAAGCATATGTACATATATACAGTCCTACATAGGTGAGAGTAAACGTTCTGCTATGGACAGACCAACACATTGTTGCCACGCTCACTTTTAACTTTTTTCCGCTCAATAGGGTCACAAATCTGCTTTCTTCAAAGAAGTTGCGGCACCTACATTGCTTTGCCATTTGTTTTGGGTGGCTATGGACCTCGTATTTTATTCAACGCAAATAGCCGCTCGGGATCTAACTTATAGAGTTCTTGTTCTATTCGCCTTCAGTGTGTGTCATGTTTCGGATAGTCGAGCAAGGGGTGACAGATATCCTCGTCCTCGTGGCCGCATGAACATGCTGAAAATGTTGCACGCTGAATACGAGGTAGGAAGTGCTTTGTGTAAGCAGTTCCGAGTCGTAGGCGATGTATGAGTGTGTCAATACGCCTTGGTAAATAACGGTCTAATTGGCATAAAGCATATCGGATCAATTCTTTTGTTTTGTCCGTGAACCAGGTAAACAAGCATAATTCACGTTTCATTGTTCTTATATGCTATTTACATCATATTGAGATACAGGAATGAGGCACATTTGCATTGATGACGAGTGGTTTACGCCAACTTATCTGTCATTTCATTCCCTTGATTCCGCAGTGACTTGAAAACCACTGAAATTCCACTCGATGATTCAACTTCGTAGCTTCTGAAAGTTGTTTTAGTGTCTTGAACCGTCTCAATGTGTCTTGAAGTGTGATTTTTCACACATGCGAGTGCTGCCAGAGAGTCTGTAATTAACACCCATTTTCATGGTATCGTGGACAGTTTAACAAAGCTTAAGGTTAACAAAATCGCTTTGAGCTCCGACGTTGTTGAAGAGGAGAGATGCCCCAACTGACATGCATATTGTTCGTGCAATTCCGAAATTATAAATGCTGATGTTGCTGTTTGTTTGGTGATGGAGCCGTCAATGTGCACGTGAGTGCATCTTTGGTATCTTGGTACCTGTCAAACAGATGATGTGATGCCAACTGCTGTGCCGCAACGATTGGCACTTCATGTTTGCTGCGAAGTTTTAATCCTTGGTATAGTCATGGCGGGTAGTTTTGTTCCAGTGGCCATGTGCCGACACAGGAAGCCGGGAAATGTACTGTTAGTACACATGGTGTATTTGCGCTCCGGCACGGTTCACGATGTTGAATATGAGCGGATGTGAAAGTTGTTGCATGACTGGTCAAAAGAGGTGCCGACATGTATCCCATTTCTAATTACTATAAAGTTGAGTTCTCTTGCCTCTGCCAGTGTCAGAAACCTCAAGGTTACCTGTGTAACCCCCAGACATATGCGTAATATTCGTGCTTGTAAAATCTGAAGTCGGTGTAGAGTGGTCCTAGAGATGTGGAGAACAGGCGCAGAGTACAAAATTTTTTGTCGGATTAGTGCACAATGAACGTTCAGTAGAAACGCTGATGTACCGCCCCATTTGGTTCCTCCGAAGAGACGTACAATATTTATGGTGCAATTAACTTGATTTTCTAGATCAGCAATATGCTGACTCCATGTGAGTTGGCTCTCTAAAGCAACACCAAGGAAGGGATGCTTCCGTGCGATTTCGATTCTCTGACCATCCCCAAAAAAGGCAGCATACCCACGGAGTGAATGATGAAGAGTGGGGTGAAGCATCCGTCCATTCATTCGTTCTTGCTTCCGTCCGTCCATGCGTCCGTCTGTGTGACCGTCCATGCGTCCATTCGCACGTCAGTGCGTGCGTCTGTTCGTGCGTCCGCACGTCCATCTGTGCGTCCGTCCCTGCGTTCATTTATGCGTCCATCCGTTGGTGCAGCCATCCGTGAGTTCGTCCATGCATCTGTGTGTGTCCATTCGTACATGTTTTTAACACTCCAAGTACCACCATTTCGCATCTTTTCATCATATATTCCGCATATGCACCACCATCCAGCGGACATTGCAAGGCCTAAACGAGAGGTGGCACACGCACACTTTCTTACGGCTTGCGCTTCGTGTCTACTTCCCACCTTTAACCACCTCGAGTTCATGGTATATACTAGTTCACTGTATTCATAGCACTGCGGCCCAACGCTCGCTAAACCTTTCTACAACCAAGGAGGTTACACCCAGCGAGTATAACGTAGCAACCCTTTCTTGTCAGATAGTACTCAATGTACATGCCAATGGCTGCTAAGGGGGAATGAGAGACAGGAGAATTCGGCTTTTAGTTGACGCGCACGCTGCGAATTTTATATTGTTCAACACCACACAGAAAAAATCTCTCACCGGCACCACCTTGGAGGTCAAATATAAGACTGGTTACACACTACGACTACTACTACGACTACGAGAGACGAACGAGTGCTGCTATAAGGAGCTTGGCCCCTAAAAGCTTCAACATTTTCACTGCCTTTCTCGTGAACGGCAGAACTACTAATTTGGCGTGGGAAATCTGCGTGCTTCGTTCTTTGAGATAATCACTTATTGCATTTAGAACTTGCTAAAGCCAATATTCGGTCACTTCCAGGATTTATGGGATGTTCATATGCATATGACTCAAAAAGAGGACTCAAAAGGACTCAAAAGAGATTAAGGACTCAAAAAGAGTTGATACTGGGCAACATTGAAGCAAGAAAGCTAACATTAGGCGCATTCATAGACTTTACGAAGGCGTTCGACAGAATTGATCACCAAACCTTGTTAGAAAAATTGTTTTATTACGGATTAGAGGCATCGCGCTCGATTTAATAGAAAGCTACCTTAGTGATCGGTACCACTGTGTGTCTATAAATAGGCAAACATCTATGCCCAAAAAAATCAAACGCGGTGTACCACAGCGAAGCATATTAGGACCTCTTCTATTTAACCCTTATATCAATGATATTGTAAATGTGGATCACTCAATAACGTACATTATTTATGCAGATGATACAAGCTTATTCTTTACGGGAAAAAATATAGACGTTTTGATAAAAGCAGCTAATAAAACGTTAGTCAATTTTTCGAAATGGTCTTGCCAAAATTCGTTACAGATCAACAGCTCTAAAACCAAGGCCGTTCTTTTCCGTGCGAAAGGAATGACATGTACGTACACACAAAACTGATGCTAAATAATTTCAATATCGAACTTTCAGAGACTGTCAAAACTTTGGGCGTCATCTTTCATCAACATATGTTCTGGAATTCTCACACTGAACAATTGTGTATTAAGCTAAGAAAAGCCCTTGACGGGCTGAGAGGTGTCAGTCGTTTCTACCGCTCCCCCAGAAACTTCTTATCTTTAATACGCTTTTTTGTTCTTATCTACGCTATTGTCAGTTGGTATGGGCTTCTGGAACTGAAACATCATAACAAAAGTTGTATACACTTCAAAAAAGCGCTTTACGGGCTGTTGCAAATATAGGTTACAGAGAACACACATCCCATTTATTTGTCAAGTTTAAAGTTTTAAAATTTTGTGTTGCATATGAACATAACTTGTTTTTGTCTTCGAGGTCTGAAATTCGAAAGAATTGCGCAAACCTGAGAGGCTTAGCACATTTACAGCCGAAAATTTCGTTGCGTCTGATGCGGAGTTCTGAACACTGGCACATCCCCCGACCGCGAACAAATTACGGACTCCAAATGCTAAAGCAATCTGTTCCCCATATACTAAATAATTTCAAGCTCACAGAACAGCATTTGCGTCTCCTTTCAAGTAGTGATATATTAAACCTGTTTGTATAAGGAGCTATAAACCCAGAAAAATTGCACCCAGTACTTGTAAATGCATGAAATTTTAAGTGTACCCCTTTCTGTTATAGCGTCTTATTTTGGTTGCCTTTTTCCCAATAATTGTTTGTTTGTAAACCCCAAGTGTGCATCTATTCTGTACTTCATAAACAACCACTAGAATGTTACTTTCTTTTTTTTTTCAATCATACGTGAGCACTGTATGGAGTTTGGTGTGCCATTGTTTCTGTTGCCTTGTACAAATGGAGGTGGGGCTAGTCAAGCTGCTATAGCGCAGCTTTTTTCCTACTTTCCATGCCACAATTGTTTCTTGTTTGTGTAAATCACGGTGCATCGTTGTGGTGAAATAAATTTCAACTTTCAACTTTCATATGTCGTCGGCATACATGGATATGTCAAGGCTTCGGGCAGCACTTCTAAAAGACCTGCCACTGCTACGCTGAAAAGAGCGGATTTAAAACACTTCCTTGAGGTACACATCTGCTCATGTTGAAGCGGTCATTGTCTCCGTTTTTGGTTGCTCTCGGCTTGCTTGGCTCGTGTCTCATCGGTGTTTCACCCGCGCACCATCTGTGTTCTCGAATGCAATCGGTGTTTTGACTCGAACCTCGTCAGTGTCTCTATGATCCATAAGTGCAATGGTCCTTGAAATTACTTCTGTGCTCCTTTTCTAGTATAAAGAAAATTGACAGATCCCACGTACAGTGGAAATCCATGATATGCGAAGCACGTATGAGAAAGGATGATATGTCACTTTAAAATCAGCACAGCGTTACGAGGTGGACGTAAACAACGCCATACGTTACTTCCGTGTTATGATTATCGTGTTTTGAAGTGCCGTTTACCTTCATCATCCATACACGTCACGTGATAAAAAAATTGTATGTGTGGAGCTAGCGAAATGGCCCCGAGCACGCTATGGGCGTGGTATGTTGTCATGTTCTTACATGACACGTTGTAAGGATTATTATGTTTGCGCCAGTCATATATTTCGTCATTATTTGACGTTAGGTAACACCAAATTCATTATATGCGGAGCTACCAAAATGGCTGCGAGCACATCATGAAGGGCCCAATATACTCCAGTGTAGCGTTGACACGTGCGCACGCTGCGCACAGCGACGCTACGTTAGCAAAACGCGAGCATTCAATAGTCTCACACCAGGCGCGACCAGCGTCCGTCGGCGCGGCCCGACAGCAACCGCCGCGAAATGCAACATGCTGCATTTCACGCCGATGAGGTACCAACACTGCGTCTCCCTCTTTTCGTGATGGGGACGCTGGACGTGCTGAATGCACATGCCTTAAAGCAACGCAGCGCGGCGCGTGCCTGCGATATATGGAAGCCGGCGCCTGGCGTGGCAACGCCGGCGTGACGTGACGAATGAACGCCGATGAGCACGCGCACCGCATCATGCTAAAATTTATTGGCGCCTCAACTGTGGCATGTAGTCATGACACGAATCTGACGATTATCATGTTTGCACCAGTCACATACCTTCGTCATCCATTGTCGTCACGTAATACCAAATTTGGCATATGTGAAGCTAGCGAAACGGCCGCGAGAGCATCATAAGTGTGGCATGTAGTCATGTTCTTACATGACACACATGTCATGATTATTATGCTTGGATGTGTCATTTACCTATGTCGTTCATTCACGTCGAGTAATTACGACTTTGGTATGTGAAGCTAGCGAAACGGCCGCGAGCGCACCATGAACGTAGCATGAAGTCATGTTGTTACATGACACGCATCTGATGTTTATCAAGTTTGCCCAGGTCACATAATTTCGTCATCCATTCACGTCCCGTAATACCAAATTTGGTATACGTGAAGCTAAGGAAAAGACTGTGAGTGCACCATGAGCGTTGTGTTTAGTCATGACTAAACTCAAAATAAGAATCATGACATGCATGTCATGATTGCCAAGTTAAGGTCTTTCACTTATGTTCGCTAAGCAGTCACGTCATACCTTACCCGTTCGCAAAAAGTCTCGTGCACGAAACCACTGCAAGAGCAGCAAGGACTCGAAATATAAATCATGACATCATGACATACGTGTCATGATTTTCATGTATTGACTCATCAGTTAGGTACTTCATACAGTCATGTTACGCCATCAGGTTTGGTATCGATACCGTTATGAAAACAGCCAGGAGAGCTAAAAGTAGTAGGCGGCTAGATAGATAGATAGATAGATAGATAGATAGATAGATAGATGATAGATAGATAGATAGATAGATAGATAGATAGATAGATAGATAGATAGATAGATACGCTCAAAGTCGCCGAACCTCACTAAGAAATGCTTCGCATTTAACGCACATACCAAATATTGATGTGTTGTTATGGTGCCTCAACTATGCGCAATAATTGCTTAATTAATTGACAATTACACAAATATGAACGCTGAAACTAGAACAATGTTGGTGGGCGCTGCGGATGGAGTTGACCGTTTGGGGTAACGTTTGGTGCTGTTTGAAGTCTCGTTACGGCGGACAAACAGACAAATGTACAAACAGACCAAAATTTTGGCGTCACAGCTCCCCAAGGAAGACTGTCGTCTTTAATACGCACACACTAACGGGAAGCATGCCGCGAAGGAGTCCTGCTTGTGTGCGCACCACGCTGTCTACAATGTAGGCGCCGCGAAATTCTCGAAGCACGCGCAGAGCTCGCGGCTTTCTTTCGCCGACAGATGGGGAGAGGTGGTGCGGGTGACCTTTCCTTCCTCCGTGTGGTGACGTGATGCCCGCGTGAGGAGTAGGCTCAAGCGTTGCGAGCGGTGAAGAGGGTGAAGTGAGAGAGCGCTGACACGGCGCGAGCACATACGGCAGGTGAGGGAGAGACTTTGCCGCACAAAGCTCGGAGGTGGCGGTGGTAAACATTTATTTAAAACAGCGAGGTTGCTTGTAAAATTGACCCCTAGTGGGTCAGCTTCCCTACAGTACTGGGTGGAGTCCACAGTCAGGAACCCCAGTGGTCGTCGCCGCAGTCCTGACACGCTGGACTATGGCTTGTTGGGCCAGAAGGTACTGGCAATCGAGCCGGGCCGCCTCCCAGTCTTCTCCGGTTGGATTTGGGTTCGGGGGTAGAGATGGATTAAGCTGGCATGCCCATACCTTATGGTAGGTGTCAGCCACCTACGCAGAGTACTGGCAGAGAAGGCAGAGTCAAAAGAGTGTAACCACTGCTACGCACAATAGTGGTAAATAGACGGAGAATGCTTTCTTCCGCCTTACCGAGTCCTTTGAAGGGCAAAAGAAAGACGAGGTTGGAGTCCAGGTAAGGGGTAATTATCTCTTTATAAGATAAGACAGGAGCATTTATTTCCGGATCACAAGGGTCATCGGTGAGTGATGCAGTGGCCCGAGGATTAAATGCGCGGGCGGCAGCGTGCGCCGCCTCCCTTATGTGAGGTCCAGGTGTCTGCAGGAGTCCAGATGAAAAAGCGGGGAGAGGGGTAACCTGCCCGCGGATAAGATTAAAGAATTTTGGCAGCTAGGGGTGAGATCCATCCCAGTTGAAAATTTCAACAAGCCCCTTTAGAGTCTCATATTGTCGCGGAGTCGTGACGTGGCTGAAGGCAGAAGACTTTATTCGGGCCTAACTTGTGGCCACGTAAAAATGAAGTCAGATTACAGCGAGACACTGGAACTGACAGCGGTGAGCAGAGCGTCGGGCAGAGCGGCGAGCAGATCGCGTATCCATATGACAGGCTTTGGGTCTCAGGGAGCAGGGTGCTCTCCTGAAAGTCAGAAAAAAATGCCGCCATATCCACGAAGTGAATGATGATGAGTGGGCGAAGCTCCGGAGGTAAACCTGGTAAACCATGAATCCCCTGTACATTTTGCCCACTCGATTTTATTACATCGCTCCCCCTAGCGTACGTCGCCGCACTAAATCGAACGATTGCCTTCAACCAATGACACGCGCCATATGTGACATCATTCCTATTTTATAAGATCTCGCGTCTTTCATCAACTACAAGTACCGCTTTCTAGTTTATAACATCTTGCATCTTTTCATCATCATCTACAAGTACCACTATATAGTAAACACTACAAGAACTAAACGAGAGGTGGCTACATACAGGAGACGGTACCGCCATCTAGTGAACACTGCAAGAACTAAACTAGAGGTGGCTACATACAGGGGACGGTACCGCCATCTAGTGAACACTGCAAGAACTAAACTAGAGGTGGCTACATACAGGCTTTCAGGGGACGCACAGCCCACGCCCTAAGGAGCTTCGCCCCTAAAATAAGAAAGGGTTGTTTTGCCATAGCGTTTATCGGTGTACTGCATCAATCCTACTAGCATTCTATAAGACATGTGTACTGAATATGACTAAATATTTTAGGGGCGAAGCTACTTATAACGACACCTGTTTGTCCATTGTAGCCGTTGTAGTAGGTAACAAGTACAACATTTTTACCCCGAAAGTGGTGCCAGTGAGAGATTTCTTCTGAGCGTTGTTGAACAATGAAAAATAGTGCTGAATGTACACGCCACGGACTGCTAATGGGTAATGAGAGACAGGAGCATTCGGCTTTTAGTTTACGCGCACGCTGCGATCTCCATTAGCAGCCATTGGCGTATACATTGAGCACTATCTGACAAGAAAGGGCTACTACGTTATACTCGCTGGGTGTAACCTCCTTAGTTTTAGAAAGGTTTGGCGAGCGTTGAGCCGCAGTGCCATGAATACAATGAACAAGTATATACTATGAATGAACTCGAGGTGGTTAAAGGTGGGAAGTAGATACAAAGCGCAAGCCGTAAGAAAGTAAAAGCCGAGTTTTCCTGTCTCTCATTTCCTATTAGCAGCCATTGTCATGTACATTGAGCACTATCTGACAGAAAAAGGTTGCTGCGCTATACTCGCTGGGCGTAACCTCCTCGGTTTTAGAAAAGTTTAGCGAGCGTTGGGCCGTAGTGCCATTAATACAGTGAACAAGTATATACCATGAACACGAGGTGGTTAAAGGTGGGAAGTAGACACGAAGCGCAAGCCGTAAGAAAGTGTGCGTGTGCCTCCTCTTGTTCCGTCCTTGGAATGTCCGCTAGATGGCGGTGCTTCTATATGGGGAATATATGATGAAAAGATACGAGATGGTGGTACTTGGAGTGTAGAATAGAAGGACGAACGGACACAAAAACAGATGCACTGATGGACGCATGAACGGATGCAGTGGCGGGTGCATGGACGAACGCACGAACAGACGCACGCACAGACAGGCGGATGGACGCATGGACAGACGGAAGCAAGAAGGAATGGACGGACAAATGCTTCGCCCCACTCTCCATCATTCACTCCGTGGATATGCTGCGAATTTTTTTATTAAAAGTATAAAACACACCTGATGCATTTGCAGAAGGTCCCAGAAAAGCAGGATGTCTGACTTTATATCTAAAAGCTGCATGGCTCACCTAAAAGTCACCACATCGAACGCAGCCCTTGTAGCACCCCTTCGTTGGGAATGAAATGCAGATGATAACCCTATATTCATTTTGAATTACTCTGTAGAGAGCACCAAATTTACTCTTTGTATTCCAGGTCATTGGGATTCTGCTGAAGATTGCCCTTGTGAGTGTGTCACGTCGCTTGAGTTACATGGGCGAAAAGCTGGTGCAGATACTTATTTCAAAAAAAATATTTTTGAAATTTAAAAACAATAGTCTCTGGTATTTCCACTTATAATTAGCTTGTCCATAGAGCTTTAAAATGAAATTTTGGGCATATTCATAGTCCGACAACCAATTCAGGCTTTTGATGCTGAATACCGAGGTTTTCTCAAACAAAGTGACACTCACAATTTTTTCAGAGTATCTGCTATACCATTAGTGCCTTAATAATATTTAATTTGTAGCATGTTGACAGGCCACCAGCACATATTTTATTTGTGTCTTTGGGACTTACCATGTTCCCGGAAAAAATCCCAATTGTGGCAATTTTATTCAATATTGCACGTGTGAAAAGCCCTCAAAGAATTGACATACATATTAAGTCAATATTTTAAACTTAGATAACTTCCTGCTTTGCCAAAAATGTCTTTATCGTGTGCATTCCACACATTCTTTAGAAAAAAATTGTTGTTTGACTTTTTTTACCTTACTTGGCGCCAAACAATAGGCTCTCATAAATAGGGAGGAAAATTTTGGCAACAAAAATAAATTACCAGGACGAGTTTCGCACTTAGAGAAATATGTGGAAGCTTTATGAGCCATATTCGTTATGGTCGGAAAAACGTTGGATGATTTGGCATGAAATGACTCATTAGAGAAGGCATCTTCAGATTGATACTAACAATAATGATGGCCATGACGATGAGACACATAATGATGGCCATGAAAAATGACTTTCTTCTTTGCTTAAGCTCAGTAGGACAACCCACAACATGCGAATTCGGGGGGGGGGGGGGTAACTCCTGGGGCACCCTTCTGGCTACAGGCCTCCACTGAGCACACTTCCTCGGAATACAGCAGATGTCACATAAGCAGAAGAAAACTTCATTGTCAACAGATGTAAACGGAGGTCTGCACAAGAGAAAGTCTCTAACCCAAGAGAGCATATTCATAGGAATGCTTTGCTGTGTTAGTAAAATATCTAGCGTGAAACGCTATCAAGAGCTGTAGAAGATTAAGGAAACAATGCGCCAATCTGAGAGCCCATGTCAAGTAACAAATGTAATAGAGTCACAAAGGCCAGCAAGTCTAGTGTCACATAAAAAGGTTTAAAAAAAGCTGCCCTCATATTTGAAAATGATGTTACGAACTTCCTGCTAGAGACCTTGCCTTGCAACAGGAAAGCTGCTACTCATCACAGATTAAACTTCTTAATTGTTATACAAGTTGGCAATGATGAGTCTGATCTTAGAAGTTGAAAAGTGGCCTAAGCATGCGCTTTCAAAATCAAGGTATAGTTGCTGACGTTTTATACAAACCTTTTCATGGCACCGCCACTCATCCGACTGAAGTAATATAAAATTACGAACGAAAATTTGGAGGCTATGGTGGGTGCTGTTTTGACTTTTTGTGCTAAAGCTGACTAATTTGGTATGCTGTAAAACACAGTAACAATGTGCCAGTGATCTTTACAATACTCTTGCTAGGTTTACAGCACTAAATGGTTGCACTCACTACGGCTTGAGGTTGCCAGTGTAAAATTCAACGCAGAAATTACAACTGCGAGCCCTGAAGGTCACCTTTCGAAGGCTATATTTAGAATGTGCGATGTCGAAAGCAAATTTCAAACTGGATACTGACAACAAAGTAAACATCACCTACATGGTACAGGTTTGTTTAACACTCACTAACATGAAAGAAAATTAACAATGAGCATGAAATCTTGACTGTAGTGCTATAGCCTCATGCAACGAAGATATGGGTGTGCTTATGAGCGGCTCGATCACCTGTCACGGTTCCATGCTGCTGGACTGAATGCTGGACCGTCCCGAATTGGCAGTGGATGATGCAGCGAAAATGATGGCGCTTGATAATTTGCTGGTGATGTGGTGACAGAAATTCCTGCAACATCACGTCACCAAGGTGCATGTAGCATGAACAGTCATTGTGGCGCTGGCATGAGAGGTGACAGCTGGCCCAAGAACTATAGAAGCAGCACCTGGAAGAGAATAAATAGTGAGTGTGGCATTGTAACTGCTGTGTCATGACCCCGTGACATGAATAATGTGCCATGCTTGTCTAACACGAAATGAAACCTTTTTCAACAGTTGCGTGCGTGTATACCTGCCCACTTCTGTCTGTGAGATGTGGGTATGACCTACATGTGATTCACTGTCAATGTTAACTTAGGAATAGCAAGAATGCACTTTGGAAATCTCTGAGTAAGCAATAAGGAGCCATTACAACAGTAAATCTGTTGCCAATAATATCAGCTTCACAACAAGTGAAAAAATTCAATGAAAAGATACAGTAAATATCTGTTGCGGCTGCATTTGAACCTTGGAATTAATGCGCCAGAAAAAACTAATCAGGCATCGTATTGTAGCAAAGCGAGTGTGTTTCCTATGTTGGCTATCCTTGTTTAAAACAATGTAATAAACAATAAATATGTACTCATATATGACTAAACAAGCTACAAGGAAGTGATGTGTTACCTGGCAGAAAGTATGATATGCGTGTCATGGCACAGTGGCATGCACCTGATTTTGATAAACCTGAAGTCTGTGCTCTTAAAAGCGCAAATGTGAATTCAGGCATAATATTGTGTCATCAACAACTCCTGAGGCATCAGTGCAATTGACATCTCTGGTAAGTCCTTGATATGCTGACAGCTACTAAGTTTACACAAAAATATATATCAACTTAGTAACAATTGACTGAAGAAATAAAATGCAGCCAAGACAGCTTTGCAATAAATCTTTCGCATGAAATTGATCTCCACAAATCACGAGATTCGCTGTATTGTATTTGAATTTAGTACTTGAGAATGTTTTAAAAACCACATTTTAAAGTTATTTTGTGCCTTATGCTGCACTGTGAATAATAATTAAGTCGCAGGTAAACACTAACAGAACTAAAAAACAATATGTGTAAAACGAGTGTAATAAATCAAATATATGCACAAAATTCAAAAGTAAGTGTATATAGGCTCCAAAACACCTTCACACTAATCACCTGAGCCAATTACTTGCCTTGTAATATTTCAGTTCTCTCTTGAAAGAAAAAGAGCTTTCCTAATTAGTATACAAAAGTTGGCACTATTGCAACCCATCATGTAAACCATTTTTACTCTTTAAACCTATTTATGACCAAAGCACATAGACATACCTTTTGTGTAAAAGACATACCTTTTGTGAATGTAAAAGCTTCTGCTGAAATAAATTGTAAGGTTTGTTTCGATTGAAAAAATATTTGATTCTATTTCATTCACAATATTAGGGTATCAACTCTGTTTCCAAGTGAAAAAATGAATTGATTCTATTTCATTACAGCATTAAGGTATCAACTATGTTCCTCTTAAGGTGGAAGTGACATCAAAGATATTTAGTAGCTCTCACCTTGCAAACTACAAACAGAACTGAATAGAAAGAACACAACTTTTTAATGAAGCTTCACCTTAAAAAAATCAACAACCTTCATGATAAGTGCCCCACTATGATTTAAATGTTTTTTTCACTTTTCCAATTTTTGACCAGCAGTCTTTGACTGGAGATAACACCGCCGTATAATCTGCAGATGCTTTAATAAACGGCAGTAGTTAGCAGTATCTTCGTCTTCCTTTTTTTTTGTGCGTCTAAACTTTGCTGCAAATACTCAACGTAAGGTAGCATCACATTTTCACTTTAATAGCAGGCATTCTCATTTTATGACAGCTGTATTAGTTCATGACAAAAAGTTTTTTCTTCTGATTTCAATAGATCCTTTTCTTAATTGTGGTGTTCTCGCCACTTCGAAAGCTTATCGCACTAGTAATAAGTTCTTGCATGTATCGATGCCACTTACCAGTGTTGCATAAACACACTATTTGAACTCTCAGAAGATAGCTGCATGTGGGCAAATGCACCCTAGTACGATTTGGATCGCTCGTTTACTCAGGCAGGCTAGTACTAGATAGCGAACTATTAAAGTAAGCCCGGACGAAATTGATATGTTGTCTAAATGTTCCTCGTGCCTGTGCCACTATTACTCACCACTAGGACACATTGCTTTAATGTATAAACACGGGCAAGCAAACAGTGCAGCAACCACATCAAAAACGTTTTTATTTCTTGAAATAAAAATCGATTTGATTACTTTCTTTGACAGTAATCAATGCAGGTTAATACCAAATATGTTATTTGCCATAGTTTGTTACTAGGACCACCTCAATGTTAAATTTCCAACCAAACATGTACAAAAACCCACGACTTTCTAACTTTTTCACTAGCTATAAAAATTATTTCGTGCTGCACACATATCGGATTACTACTTGCCTACAGAAAAAAAAAGTCTTATAATCAGCTAATACGAACTATCATATTTCACTAAACAATATCTTTCTATGAAAAAAATTCTCTATATGGACCATATTCTTCATAAACTGAAATTCTACGATTGTTCCGCACAGAAAATATCTTACTAACCAAATTGGAGACCTAAAAGATTTTTAAAGATAATTCTTAGGGTTTTACGTCCCAAAATGACGATATCATTGTGAAGACGCCGTGGTGGAGGGGTGCGGAAATTTTTACCATGTGGTCATCTTTATAGTGCCTGACATTGTGCAGTACATGGGCCTCTACCACTACCCGTCCATCACAACGTGACTACCACGGCCGGCATCGAACACGTGCGCTTCGGGTCAGCAGTCGACCACCGTAACCATTATACCACCGCGGCAGACGAAGCACAGATTCTTTTTAATTGTTTTTAGAACGCGTTTTACGAGTCGTGGTTTCTAGGATTCGGAAAGAGTTCACATGCTGTTCTAGATTTTTGAGTTAAAGGTTCTCTCCGCTGTTCGCACCTCGGTGCCACTGCCGCCAGCCACCTTTTATTAGACAACGCGGAAGAGATGAACTTCGGCCCGACGGTGAAGAACACGTCGGTAAGCTGCAGTGCGCCAAGATTTCACAATAGATATCGTCTCGTCTTACGACGCAGCGGCGTAATACTACCGGTAAACAGAGGCTCACCCAACGCCGCCAGCATAAAAGATAGGCGTACACATTACACAGCTTGCACTATGGTGCGGACAATACCAAACACTGTCGGCATAGGGTAATGCAACTGCTGTGGACAACTAATGCAGAGCACCATGGAAATGTCACGCTCGAAATGTAAGCACGACCAACACAGTTGCACCTCCGCGATTTCCGTGATTATGCTGTATATTCTGCTCTCAGTAACGCACTCCGTCTCAGAAAAAAGCATGCGTGACACAAGCCGCGCGTACACGACCTCGAGAAGGAGCCCTGCGTTTATGGCCTCGAATTTACTCGAAGCGGCCTAACTGAGATATTGCGTAGGTATACATGACACAGATCATTAGTGGCACGAGCAGTAACCCAAACGGCGAGTAAATGAGAAGTTAGGCATTCGCCTTCAACATGCAGACCAGGTGAAAATTGGCTCGAATCTACATGTTACACTGTAAATGTCGTCGAAAGACGATAGTATTGCGTCTTGAGAGAGTGAACAAAACGTTTATTTTATGTCCTGCGCAAAAAAAAAAATTGTTGAATGGTATTCTGAAGACGCTGCGTTAGAGTGCCTCGAGCGTGTAACGGAGGCGAACAAGCGTATCTAGGCACGTTATAGACGAGCGCCATCAGGCAGTCATCTTCGAAAACGAAGGCATGCGCAACCGCGGAGAAACATGCGCGCCAGTCACGGAGGTGATAAGAAGTAAAATGCTAAGCGACGGGCAGGTGCCAGCACCGTGTCGTCATAGGAAAGCGTTGGAAACACCTTCTGGAGCATCGCGTTGCACTGTCAGCGCAGCGCGATAAACGCTACAGTCTTTAGACTTACTCGTGTGTGCCTCTTCTTGTATAAGGGCAGACATACAAAACAAAGACGTTATTATGGCGCCTCAATTATGTGAAATATTCGCTTTTTCAATTGACAATCGCACAACTATGAACGCATAAACCTTGAGCAATGTTGGTGGGTGCCGCGGATGGGTTCGGCCGTTTGGTGTCGTTTGAGATATTTTTTGGGTAGATAAACAGACAAATGTACAGACAAACAGACAAACAGACAGACAGACAGACAGACCAAAATTTTTCCGTCGAAGGTCCCCAAGAAAAACTATCGCCTTTAAAAAGCAGCTCCAGCCGGGTTCCGTTCCATGTGTGCATCCTGGCCTTTGAGGAGGGTAGTCAGGCTAGAGACTAGAGCAGTGACGGCCGACGGATGAGTGACGATGGCGGTGCGCCCGCCGCAGTTGAATGGTTCCTCTTTCAGCGATGCCCACCTTAACCGCCATTCGAGAACAAATACAGTTTCGTATAATAAAAGCGGTGCAAAACACGTCATGGCGATGGATGCAATGATAGTATGCGACAGCCATAATAGTATAAATTTCTGGAGGTCATCGGTATTGCAAATGATTACTTTCGTCTAATTTTTTGTGGACAGAGATGACACTTTTTTTGCACTATTCAGTGAAACATCATTGATAAACGTGTGCTGTATCCTTGATGTTGGCGAAGGGGTGGAGTGTGTTTATTTCCTGGACACTATGTCCGCCTTTCTGTCGGTAAATACACGCAATTTTTTGTGGTTTGAAGACCATAACATAGAATCAGCGAAAATATGGTGCTCTTCAAAGAAGGAAGAGAAACAATCCCTGAGCACACTTCGCATTAGCTTGTTCGCACAAGAAATAAGAGCTTGTTCACACAAGAAATAATAATTATCATCCCTAGCTTTTCGTCGTCGTGTTTTCCCGCCTTCTCTTTTTCACTAATCCTTTTACAGCTCGCTAAACCGCCCACCTTACATCTCGCCATCACTATCACGCACGTATCATTGCACTGGCCATCAACTGCAAGTAACCCGTCCTTGAACACGCACCGTCGCATTTCAAGCCTCATTTTTTCCTCGTGCTGCCAGAGACTGGAACGACCTGCCTCACCGTGCTGCTGCCGTACCAACTCATTCCGAATTCCTGGACACGTTGCAAACCTGTATCACACCATAACACCTGCATTCATTGTTCCAATATGTAAACCACCCCTTATGTAATACACCAAACGGGGTCTTTAAGGTAATGAAATGAAATTAAATGAAATGAAATAAAATGAAATGGTTTTGAAATTCTCAGTGTTGTTTGGTTTCCTTGGCTTGGAACGAAGGTTACTACAGACGTTTTAGAGTCAAGTGGGAGGGGTGTTTTTCTGAACCAGTTCACATTATTATAATCTAGGAGTGACTGGTGCATGGCATCGGTTAAATTTGCTAGGATTTAGACAAGCATTTCGTGTCGCCCGGGAGCCGTACCTCGCCTAATTATCACTAGAGTGGCACAAAGGTCGTGTCACTAGAAAGGAGCATTGAGTGACGAGTTCTCCCTGCGTACATAGTGATATGGTGAGCCTCGCGTGTCCTGTTAAGTGCAATGATTTTGGTACCTTAGAGAGAGAGCTAGTTGTATTGTGGAGTAGGGGAAATTGTAAAAAGCTTTTTGCAGCTTTTTTTTGCGTATTGCCTTGCGTTTGAACCACATCAATCAGACTGCGAAAGAGTTCCCATGTACTTTGCCCGGAAATTTGCCTTCCGCCAGTGCTACAGCGATCTACCCAATTTAAGTCGGTGAACTCGCCAGCGTAAGACCGCCTTCTGGGTGAGATCTAGTATTGGCGGCCGGAGTTTGTGGTTGTGTTTTTGTCTGCGCCATGTTTTTGTGAGGCTGCGATCGACAGGCCTCCTAATGATGGAGGAGATGGTTATCTACATCCCGATGGCTATTTGTGAGTTGTATTTGGGTTTCGTCATTTCTAAGTGTTTTGAGCTCAGAGTGATGTTCTCTAGGACTGGAGAGGCAGGTAAGGACTGCCGGACGGCTACCTAGTAGTGTATAGGTGATCCTGCGTGGTGGGGTGTTGCAGGGGTCATGTATAAAATGTAGGGTTAAAAATGCATTGGTCACTACCGAGGCTTTCCTCGGTATTGAACCAGTCTGCGTGTCTGATGTTTTTCGTGAATGCCATGTTCGGGCAGGTGTCTTGGCTTACAGAGTTACCTACATGAGTTAGTAGTGCAAGGTCTGTGTGAAGAGTCATGCCTGCAACGGGGAAGTTAGCTCCGCAAAGTTCCTTCCACGCATCCTTTCCTTTCGCTAGCCATAAAGTCTGCTAGGGGCATTGAATTCGCTCAATATTAAAATGGGGTCGCGCCCCACGAGTTTCAGTGCCCTGTTGAAGATGTCAGCGAATGTATAATTCCGGAATTGAGGTTGGCAATAATTATTGATGATGTGCACCGGGGGGTTGGTTCTGAGCAGGGGAAGGATCCGTGATCTTAGTGTACGATTATGGTATTGAAATTTTTGAGGTCGCCTTCCTGCGTAGTGAAGGTTTTATGTACATGAAGTCAGTTGAATGGGTTTTGTTGAAAAGTGTTATAACCTGAGAGACCCATGCACGGCGTTGCCGGGATCCTGAAGGGCAATGACAGCGCGCAGGTGTTCAAAGGTTTCAAGGTAGTGGCATAAATGAGCCCATTTTGCCGTATCCTTGAATCCTCTACTGTTCCACTGAAATAAAGAGAGTAGCTGAGGTTTTCGGGAGGGCAGGGGGAGCGGCGATTAAGATGCCCCGCCATATTGATAATTTGGCCTTGCTGTGAGGGACTCTAGCCCTATGTCAATGCCCTGTGCAAGTAGGAACTCAGAGTACTCGGACGTTTTAGCCAGTTCGATGGCATGTGAAAAGTCAAACGGACGGGTAACGTCCTTCAGAGGACTAGTCCTTCAGCTTTGAGGGTTTACGCCGGGGAGCCAAGTTTTTATGTTTCGCGTCACCTGTTGGGTAACAGTGTTGTAAAGAGTTTCGATGCTTTTGCTTGTGGTGGTGAGATGTGTCATTAAAGCAGTTATAGTACATTCAATAGCGTGAAATCACTCTTCAATGTTGGAGGGCTCCGAGACGGACGGATTGCTGTACATGGTTCACATACATGACGTCGGTTTTTGAGCGATAACAGTTAAATTGGTGAGGGGTGACGCTGGGGTGACTGATGCACCACCTGTTTTCTAAGTGGCAACTTTGGCTTTAAGCTTCGCATTCTACGCCCACAACACAGCAAGCTCTTGTTTGATCCAGCTCGAAGAATTCGTGAGAGCAGGCGGAGAAGAAAGAGTAAGAGAAGAAGGAGGCGGCTCTCACCCCGTTGCCTACCTTAGAAGGGGTTTTCTTGGTCGGCCGCTTGTGGGTGCCAGCATCAGTCAGAGGTGGAAACTCCCTAGCTTGGAGCACGGGGGCACTCTGGTCAGGTGTCTTGGATAACGTCTGCTGTGACCTTGATGTCTTAGGTCAAGGTGGTGCTTGCTAATTGGTCCCTTCGGTAGCAGGGTTCTTGGTGGCTTGGTTTGTAGCTCCCGGTTGACGTCCTTGTGGCATGGTGTCAGATGTCTTGGGCGTTGAGCACTGCTTTGAGGAGTCGTAGCTGCCGTCATGCCCACCCTGATTCTGCGGGTGGGGAAATCATGCTTTGCAGGCCTGGGATCTGGTGAGGTGTCCCTCGCCGTACACCAGGCACGATGGCTTGCATTCATGTGGTGGCATCCCCTTCTCAGAGGCACCGACACCTTGACCTCAATGGCTGCAGTGTTGGTCGTGATCGAAATGATGCGCCACACGATCACTGAATGGAATATTGAAAGAGACAGAATAAAAAAGTGGCTGAGTGTAGGAAGAAAAATTGTAATTAGGCCATTCATTGTATCATAGGTTTCCTATTACGCCTCAACTGCTATGAACTAATTACCCTTAAGGTAGCCGGCTTTTATGGCTGACGGGTTGGTCTACTTCCATGTCTATTTAGGTGGCACTATAGAGGAACGGGGGCTTTCAAAGTGGCCCAGATCAAATACGGATGCACTTAAGATTGCTTATGCACAAGGAGGAGGAGGATTGAAAGAGGAAGGACAGGGAGATTAGCGAGTTCTCGGAGCTTATGCAAAATTTTCTACTACACCAAAGACCTAGATGGTTGGCTGCACATTAGAATACCTACTCGATAACAGTGTTTAGAACGAATTAGTTAACTTGCTTGAATGAACGTAAGAAGTTTAGAACCTTTTTTACGACCTAAACAAGTACCTTCAGCGCATGTTGGTGCTAGTAAACACACCCTCATTGTTTGGACATTGCTAAAATATCAGCCTCAATTCTACGTCTTTCGACTCACTTCCAGGCGTTGTCTTTTAGGATAACTAGTTGGTCTGCTGAGGATACGTGTTTCTAAAACCTAGTCAGCGAAAAATTCAGAGTTTAATGGGGCATTCAGTTTTCTATCAAGTGTCGTTCGGTGATAATAGCTTGGCTCACAATATTTACCGCAAACTGTGACACCATCATAGCGATTAAGTTATTGTAGCTCTTAATTACTGGCGACTGAGTTGAAGGTAACCCATTGTGTCTCATCAGGCAGTCTAACTTAAAGCACGTAAAAAACACCACCTAGTACTTCTCTGTAAAAATTTTATAGCTGCAGATACATCCGGAATTATATTATTCAAGTTCATTGCAGACATAGTTGCCATCACTCGATTTCGGTGAAAAAGTATGACACCACAGAATATTGGCTTTTTTTTATTTTTCTAAGTCTGCAGTCTTCCATCGCGCAGGCCACTACTACATTTTACTCAAGCCAAAAATTTATTGCTCTGAAACCACTTAGTTCTATTGTAAAAAACTGATTTCATTGAAAAGAGGCTGTCTTTTTGTTTTGTTTACTTGTTAAGAATGGTTCATTGGAAAGCTTTATTTGTAATTATAGATGAAGTGATTGGTTATACTAACGGGATAGGGGTATAAAGCTTGTTTTGAAGTAATTACAGTTCATGTGTAGTTGTCGTTGTTGGTGTTGTTGTTTAGGAACAAAACAATCTACGTTGTTCGTGAGTGAAAACTTGATCTAGATGCAAACAAAGACATATGCAAACAGCTTGGGTTATAGTGAAATTTGGACCCTGACACTTCTGTGTGGCAAAGAAGTGCTCTACGACAGAGTCATGCATTTAACCTAATTACTCGAAAAATGCTATATTAGAGTTAAGTAGAGCAAGTAGTGTCATTATCACGTGTAATATTGTCTAGAGAAATGTAGAATCCCACCAGGCGTCCAAACATGTGAATTGTGCAAAATGTGGCTTGTTGACACATCCAACACTTACAAATAATCTGGCTTTCACAATTATCATTATCAGCAAAATCAACAGCATATGCAGCTGAGCAGATCTGCCTATTGCCCTACGGGTCAGTGCGGAGTACTTCACAAATTTCTAAGAGAAAGCACATTGTTGTGGACCCTTCGCTACTGTACTTCCTGAAGGTATTTCAGAATGGTTTGCAAAGGCCAGTTCACAGGCACGTGGAAGTTTCTTTCCTTGCGAAATCGATTAGGTGTGTAAAGAGAAGTGATATAGAAGGCGATATGAACACGGTCCGATTAAGCTATCACATGTTGCTTTTGAATACGAAGCTAAGGCGTCGTTCCTTTTTTTCATGCATTTTTCTATCATGTAACTTATAAAGGGGATATGCTCCATTGCCTGATAGCGTTTATAGATGTCTTCTTGACCCTCTGGTTGATTGAATTCTAGGCTGAGATTAGTTATCACCTATGTATATACATTGTAGGCAGCGGATGATAAGCTGGTGAGCATGTAATATTTCGTATCCTGGACGTCTCGGTTCATGTGGATTAAGATCATGCTAACCACCTTCAAAGATTATGGCATCATCAAGGACCAGATCCACTTTGAATAAAGGGCTGATTGGCACGTCTCACTTTGTAGCGATCCATGGAAATGAAAACACCGCTGTGACTTTGAAGGAGAAGAGAGCAGAGTGGTCGAAAAAGCAAATCAGCAGGAAGGGCATCTTATTCAAAATTAAGAAAAACGAGCACATGTGGAGAATGTAGCGCAAAAGCGAATAACCACTGGTCATTAAGGGTAACTCACTGGGTTTCAAGAGAAAGCAAATGCGTGAGAAATGGAAAAAAAACAGTGACGCGGGCATATAAGATTAATAAGTTTGCAGGTATGCCGTGGCAGCAATAAGCACAGAACCAGGATTATTGACGAACCGTATGAGAGGCCAGTCCTTTGCAGTGGGCGTAGTCAAGCCACTGCTGCAGATGATGATTATTACAAATAATTTTGTTGGTTGAGGTTAAAGTAGCTACGGGTATAAGGAACCTCTTAACGGCAGGCTTTTTTTCTCGCCCGTCTAATTTTAGTTTTGCTTTTTTCCTTTTATGTCACATTACCCTCTGCTTAGTTCATCTCAATTTATTTTCTGTCTCTCTAATTATGGCTGGTGGTCAAAATCTAAAGTGATCGGTGATGCGGATAGTATTAATTTTAAGAAGGAACTCTTGTATTAGCACTATATCGAATGTTGGCGATGCGCGGTACTGCTTTCTTTTGTAATACCAGTATTCAATCGCCCCGGCTGCGGCGGCTGCATTTCCGATGGAGGCGGAAATGTTGTAGGCCCGTGTGCTCAGATTTGGGTGCACGTTAAAGAACTCCAGGTGGTCAAATTTCCAGAGCCCTCCACTACGGCGTCTCTCATAATCAAATGGTGGTTGTGGGACGTTAACCCCACAAATCAATCAATCAGTATTCAATCGTGTTTTGTCTGTTAGTTTTAAATATAGAGGAAAAACGCGCAACTAAGTTGAAAAAGTTTAGAATAAAAAAATGAATTAATTTTTGGAATGCCACACGAACAAGGATGAAGAAAAAAAATATAAAAGATATCTATTTTCCAATGAGCACTTTTTATGACAACATTCAAATGGATTGAGCAATAGATTCTATATTAGTACCTAATTACATCTGTTAAAATATAAAAATATATTAGATTGGAGTATATGAAGCGGTGGCAAGGTACTTCAATATTATGCTAGTAATAACGAAGAACCGGACACAAGTAACAATATCGGGATATAAGAGCATGATTAGTAACTGTCTATCTATATGTACTCATGTTTGACAAGCTGCTAATCCCTTCAAGCAGCACCGATATGGTCTAGAGTAAATAACTTTTGACGGCAAAAAATGCTTATTTGTATTTATTACAAGCCAATTGCAGATATTTACATCAACGTGCCATACGAAAACATATATTGCCTGATTTCAGGAATATTTTATTTTAACTGCCATGTCAATGGCCATTTTTTTTATTCGCAAGACATTTACAAGGTGTAAGTAATACGACAAAAAAGAAGTCATTAAAGCTGTGATTACAGGGAAAGTTCAGCAGTGGATGTCGCGAAATTAGGTATTGCTGTCACCGTAACTGAAGGTTTGTGAACATCGTTCAATCTCAGTGACTCCGTGGACAGTGAATGCTCTAGAGAGCAGGATAAGATGAATGCACACTACGAACATCTCTGCAGCACTCATAACACGGCATTTTTCGTTCACCACAGTTTGCAGAAAAGAGTACTAAGGGGCCATACAAGCTATGAAAGGAAGCGCTTTAATTAGGTGTGGATGTTCCGTCTGTTTTAAAAATGACAGCTGTTCGTCAGTGCCTATCATAAATGTAGAATAAACTATGGCCATCAGTATTCGCGCGTATGCATACGATGTGTTAGCGTGTGCGATGCTATGTAAAGAAAAATTTTGCCATAGTGCGGGCAGAAGGGTGAATAAACTGTGGTTCACAGTGAGTGCGCACTTGCGTCTGAATAAGTGCATGCATTTAACATGCGCTAGAAACAACGCGGGTATCTTGATAAGCATACACAAAGCAGGCGCCACTGTAAATTGACCTGCGTGCTGCGACTACAACCTGAATCTCTAATGCAAACTATAAGAGGTTGCACGCTAAAATTGCTAGGGCCAAGTGCGTGAGCAGTCCCGCGATGCGTGACTCAGAACTTGGGGCTATTGTAAGTGAATAAGAGTATCTGGGGTTATGCGTCCCGAAACCATGACATTATTATGAGAGACGACGTGGTGAAGAGATCGAAACAGTTTGGCCATCGGGCGCTCTTTAACGTGTGCTGGAACCACGCTGTAAACGGGCGTGAACCAGTTCTGCCCACGCCCCCAACATTGAATCCGTAACCTTCGGGTCAGCAGCAGAGCGCCGTAACGACTGACCCACCATGGTGTACCATCTTAAGCGATGTTATTTTAACATAGCTGCTTTATCTTTCACGACGGTCTTATATTCGTCGTGTAACTTATAGCACTTACCTTATAGGCATGGTTTAAAATTACTTGGATTTGGCTTGTACAATATTCATGAACTTAATCTTCCTATCTTCCTATCTCTGCATGCTCATCAAGTAGTGTCCTGTGGCGTAAAGGTCACTTAACATTGGTATAGACATGAAAGATGGCAATTTATTAATATACACCCGGCTATAGAAAGTTATCCTACAAATGCTTGCGACCTGGACAGCCCTATCTTCGACCTCTTCTAGTGAATAACGCTGGCTACGATTTCACAGTTCGTTGAGAACAAATTCAGTGATGCGTGACTAACAGCGCTTCATTCGCAGAGACCGCAATCAATACAATTTTGCGCATTTTAAATGCGAGGCGTTTCTTTGCGAACTTCGGCGTGAGCTACCTATCTATCTATCTATCTATCTATCTATCTATCTATCTATCTATCTATCTATCTATCTATCTATCTATCTATCTATCTACCTGTCTGTCTGTCTGTCTATCTATCTATCTATCTGTCTATCTATCTATCCATCTATCTATCTATCTGGGAGGGCAAGATGTTTTGAGAAATAAGACGCGTTGGTCGAGACATGAATATTGTCACAATCCTGTCGCGCACGTCGTCAAACACTTCCCGCCAGACAGTGGCACATACCCAGAGGCGTGTATGTGCCGCTGGTATGCTGGTATGAGCGTTAGGTCATTGATACTTAGTATCTACCCAGGAACGATGAGAACACGCATGAGAAATTTGAACGCGCAAGCGTCAAGAAATACCCGACATCGGTAGCGTCAACCCGACGAATGCAATGAATAAATGTCAGGGTCGGAGCTGGAATTGAACCCAAGCATTATGCAGTGTAATGAAGCATTTTACCACAGAGCTAGCGCAGTTCTCGGAACTACTCTTCAAATAGACGCCAATCTTCGTGAAACGTCATTAGTGGCCGCAGTGCTGCCTACCCAATTTTAAAAACATTACATACGTACTCCTTTAACACAGCCGTCAGGTCGGTTGATATGTGGGTTTAGCGTCCCAAAACCACCATATGATTATGAGACACGCCGTAGTGGAGGCCTCCGGAAATTTTGACCACCTCGGGTTCTTTATCGTGCACCCAAATCTGAGCACACGGGCCTACAACATTCCGCCTCTATCGGAAATGCAACCGCCCAGCCGGGATTTCGATCCCGCGATCCTGCGGGTCAGCAGCCGAGTACCTTAGCCACTAGGCCACCGCGGCGGGGCAGGCCGTCAGGCTCGGGTTAACGCCAATTGTGGTTAGCTTGCCATCCGCTGAAGTTGATTTATGTAGCACGTGTCCAGGGCCAGCATCTTCGCGAGCTCATTCACGTAGCTCACGGAGACTATAGCTTCTGGTGTTGCTAATACGCACATGTTCCAGTTGGCATCATTGCGTTATTGCGAACAACTAGTTATATAAACATCTGCAACTCTTCCTCTTATGTCTGTGCGTGCAACCGCAGTACATATAGTTAGCGTCATTTTATGACGTGTCACTTGATAGAAAAATCGCGACACGGTCCCCTTGCCTACGCGTGCTTCGCATAACGTTGATTCCCAGGTACGTGGGATCTGTCGATTTTTGCTCCTAAAGTATCTCCACCGGCAGAGTATATCGGTGGAGTGCGGCGGCCAACAAGAATGCGAATGCACGAAAGGACAGAAACACGACGTATTATAAAACATAACGATGAAACTCGGTGTTTTTTTCCTATATAGAGCGTGCTATAAGCACAGTTGTGTCTTAGCTCAATGAGTTGCGCTAAAGCAGTAGTTTTCTCAATGCCATCCATGCAGGCCAAGGTTCGCTCTTGTTAGGGCTAAGTGCGTGAGTAGTCCCGCGATGTGTGACTCAACATATCTGGCGAGCGACACATACATATATACAGTATACCCAGAAAAGTGTGCGAGAAGACAACTGTGTCGGTAACTGAATTCTTTTAGCAACGTTCCTGCTATTTGGAAGTTGCATGTATATTTCCTGCCGATGGCAGGCTATCATTTTGTGGACCCTAAATATTTCCCTTTTATAACATATTTACTATAATTAACGTTCCTGTACTATTTGTTTTATATTGTAGGTGGTTGTCATTATGTATGCTTCATTAGTAATATAAATATGACTGCGGCACCAAGTTTCCTATATATTTGCTTATTTTCCTCAAACTGCTTGCTCCAAAAAAAATGACGCTTGCTTTTATGATCGATTTGTTTGAACAAACACGATATATGCTTTCTTATGATCATTTCTTCTTCTTGATTTCGACTAAGATGTCCGTACCACCCAAGGAGGTTTGAAAAAAATTGCTGGAGTGGAAATTCTTGCCCACGAGTGAAACTGTGCCAATCGTAAGATGGCAGCTGCGGCAGCCATCTTACAATAGGCATGATGAGCTGTGGGTGTTTTGGCGCTTGAGAAGGAGCGCTTTGCCTCGCACGCGCAGCAAAAATAACGTGGCAACCTTTTCGGACCACATAGTGTTCAAAGTGCGTCCATGTGTTACTAGTTATCTTTTCCAAGCCTCGAATCCTGGACAAATTTTACTGCAGATTTAGTCACTGATACTAGTCTCTGCGCACTATTTTGTCGGAAACAACTGTCTTTTAAATAATAGTTAACGTAGCCTTTAAAATAACAACTAAACGCCACTTGATGTCCAAGTGGGCATCACCAGAAAGTAGCATGTTTCTGAGATCTTTGAAGGACAAAAGCTGGCTTCACTACTGCTGGCAAAGCATTGCGGGAGCTTCCACTCCAGCAATTTTGCTCAAACCTCCTTGGTACCACCCGCTTGTGCTCCGACCAATTTCGCTCGCGCTACATTACAGCTGCTTCTTGAAGGCTAACAGACGTGATTCTGAGAGAAGAAAAGCACGCGAGGTAGAGGCAAGAATTGGGGTGGTTACATTAAGAGGTATGCGGGTTTAACGGAGCAGCAGCAGGCGCAACACCGGGTTGATGGCCGGATTAGAGGAGAGGCCTTCGCCCTGCAGTGGGCGCAGTCAGTCTCATGCTGATGGTAATGTTTGGGACTTACACATTTGTTTTATTTGTACTATGTTCTGGTGCGCATGTAAAGTAGAAGTGTTTCTGTTCGCACCACGAACTCTAACATATTCATTCAACATTCAACCATATAATTTGGCACTTCTATATTTCATACACTCTAACTCGGTCCCTCATCAATATCACCCTTGTGGCCCAAAAAATGATTGACAAATTTTGAAAATGACTTCACTTTGTAAGGATGAAGCTTGCTCCAGCTGGTGAACTCTTGACCAGTGGTCATGGCAGCGTACAAATAAGGCCAGTGCGTTGCCCGTCGTACCACGTCACTCACAGCACGAAAACACAGCTCGCCTCCTTCCTAAGAGTATACTCGCGATCTCTACGAAGGGCTTGTTTTACGAGGCTCTGTATCACTGCGGGACAAGTGGGCGGCAGAACAGCTAGAAAGCTAGGGTCTGGTTTATGTGGGATATCTGGGACAGCACATGTAATACGACAGCCGAGCCGTGTTCGTCAATCATAACAACCTCCTTCTATTTGCGATGAAGTACTTTTTTTTTGCATTCGGCTTGCAGGGATATGCAGTGCGCTTTAGCACTCACATAAACAAGAACTGGTGGGCACTCCAGCTCCGTTAGGGTGTTAGTCGTACGACTCCTTGCGTCTTGTAAACGCGCCTGTGACTGCGCTTAAGACTGCTGGCAATGCTGCCAGCACTTCCTGTTGTTGCTGGACACTCAGAAACGAGCGCGAAGTCCGCGACAGGCAAAGTACTCAACCGTAGACGTAATGTCAATAGACGAGGAAGCTCTCGTCAAATGCAAATACTTGATCCGTTACATTTGGTGATGCTTGGTGAGCTGCACGTATACTTGCGCAGGGTCACACCCAGAAACACGAAAACTCGCCATTCACTACATGAGCCGATGCAATCCGCAGCATGTGCCCCTCTCTAGGATGACCATTGCCGTGTTATCCGCTTGCCCCGCATTGGTACAGCGACCATTGGCGTAATGCGACGCAAAGCACATCAGGGCTAATTAGGCAGCGTCCAGGGTCATGTCATTATTCAATTCAGAACGAATAGTATTCGCCAGGTTCCTAATGTGTATACAGATTAGCAGTACATGCTCGAGTAAGCGATGCTTCGTGCTTTTGCAGGCAGATTTGGGTCCACGCGTACGTTTAGATTCTCTACCACATACCTCCTTTTACTTGCAGGCAAAGGAATGTATATAACGTTCAATCACTCGTTCATCATGCCAATTTTAAAAGCACCTTTTGTGTATCGGCCCTTTTGTGACTTGTACATGACCGTAAGGAATAGTAAATTTATCGGTATAGGCCGTTACTGAGACAAATGTTAATGATACTTGTTTACCTATTTCTGGCCACACATGTTCGTTCTTTCATGAAATGTTATTAGAGTATTGGCTGAATACTGTGCCGACTATCTATTTATTTCAAACATGTTCCTCTTTTTTTCCGACACCAAAATAAAGCGCTTAACCAGCGATGGTATTGAAAGAAACTCGCCTAGTGGACGTGTCTCGAATTACTTACCATTGGTCGTGCTGACGAGCTGAGCTGACATACATCGTACGTATTTGAATACCTTTATGCGGTATTCAGAAGTAAGACTGCAAACTGAGTTTGTTAAACGTGGTTCGTAGTACATGTCGCACGCTGCATTACAGAGAAAAAATATGTTACCGGCAGCAGTTCCCTTTCGTATTTCGCATCTCAATTTCTTTGCCTTTGTTTGAGCGCTGTTATACTTATCACCATCGTGTTTAGGTTCCGCCTGTTCTTCTGGACATCTTGTAATGATACAAAATGTCTGGTGAACAAGTATGTCAGAGAACAAGGAGGGGGATGGGGAAAACATTATTCAGGAGAAAAAAAAAGAAGTTGAACGCAGGCAGTTGTGGTTGGACCCACCTCCCAGGGCTCCGCTGGCACGAGTGGTTCGCTGGGCCTGGTCAAGCAAAGCCATTTGGCTCTGCCTCACTTCGTCCGCAAGCCGTGCCTCCCACTACCTGTGCAACATGTGCGGACGGTTAGTAACGTGTGGACTGTCGATGCATAGCATATAAAATTTTTATGCGTTCATGAAAACCAGCGAACCGTTTATTAATCCAGAATTGTTTCCGGATTCTTAACGGTAGCTCAACCTTTGTACATAGGTCACGGCTGCGGTGGTCATCACCACCAACACTGTCATTTATTCCAGCTCCCCGCTCATGATTTTAAAGCTGGCGAGTTCTAACCCATCTCGGGGCCAAGAATTTTGGGCTCCTTTACAGCCGCGTACCTGAATCATTGTTCATATTCTGTTAATATCACTTCAATCACGGACCATTGCTCTTCACTCATCATTGATCGAGGCACTCTTTGGCCAAGCATGATCCTTGTGCAATAAAACCCGCACATCATTCTCATCATCATCACCAATAGGAGTTCTTATGTTCATTATTTAGAACAACGAATACAAACATTGCTTCTAAAAGTGACGTTCCTCGAATAATATATAGCACCAGTTTCATCTAAATTCATTTTTGTATTTGCTGTTAAAAAAAGCTACAAAATATTGCTTCGAATAGTGGCTTCAACCGAATAAATTATCACATCAGTTTGGTATAAATTCAGTTTGCTAAATTTTTTTCTTTTTATCTTTTTTCTCGAAGGAAATGCCTGCGCCCGCGACACGTTATCAACGAGCAAAAAGCACACAAAGCCGCTAAGTTGCACCAGCTGCTTCATTTTAAAAGAGTACCTTTCCTACCTAAAAGGGACGTTATGGTAGCAAAGATGGTGGACCTATACGCCACTCTGCTCCAGTAGTACAAGTCGAGTAATTTTATATTACGCATACTCTGAGTGGTATGAAACATGGCAATTACGACCAGTGAGCCCATCGCTACGTGACTTCAGATGTGATAATTGTTTATCACCGGGCAGTCGCCACTGCTTCTCCGCACAACTCCTCATAAAGTTCCATTGCTCGCTGAAAAGCAAAAAAAAATATAGCAGCATATCCACGGAGTGAATGATGGAGAGTGTGGCGAAGCATTCGTCCGTCCATTCGTTATTGCTTCCGTTCATCCATGCGTTCGTCTGTGTGACTGTCCATGCGTCCATCCGCCCATCCGTGCGTGCGTATGTTCAGGCGTCCGTCCCTACGTTCGTCCATAAATCCGCCCCTGCGTCCATTCATGCATCCATCCATGCATCTGTCTGTGTGTCCGTTCGTCCATCTATTCAACACTTTAAGTACCACCATCTCGCATCTTTTAATCATATTTTCCCCATATAGAAGCACCGCCATTCAGCGGACATTCCAAGAACTAAACGTGATGTGGCACACGCACACTTTCTTACGGCTTGCGCTTCGGGTCTGTTTCCCACCTATAACCACCTCAAGTTCTTGGTATATACTAGTTCACTGTATTCGTGGCACTGCGGCCCAACGCTCACTAAACCTTTCTGAACATTAAAATCCAGGCGTGGTGCAATCAGTGGTACATGTCCCTCAACGTCAGTAAGTGCTCACACGTGTCCTTTCATCGTCGCCGTAACTATGTAGCTCCTTCTTACTCTCTCAACAACAACACATTCACCCAATGCAAGACATTTAAATACCTAGGAGTACATATATCTAGTGATCTGTCCTGGGCCAATCATATTCTACAACTGATTCCTGCAATCGCCCATTAGGTTATTTACGCCGTAACCCATCATCAGCATCCCCTGCAGTCAAACTACTTGCATATAAAACGTTGATTCGATCCAAACTAGAATATGCCTCTGCAATTTATGACAATCACCAAGTTAATATAAACAATTCCCTCGAATCAATCCAGAACCGCGCTGCCAGGTTCATGCTTTCCGATTATTCTTACAGGCCAAGTGTATCCGCCCTAAAATCCCAGCTCTGCCTCCCCACACTGTCTTCTCGTCGCAAAACTGCTCGTCTAATATTATTTTTTAGGTTTTTCTATTCGCTGCCTCCAGGAAACCAATTCAGCATTCTTGCACATCGTTCCTCTCGCCGCTCACACCAAAATGCTGCGTATCTACCACGTGCACATACGGCCGGCTACCAACATTCATTTTCCCTGCATAATGCCGGAGAATGGAATGCCCTTCCATCCAATATCGCCCTCATTACCGGCATTGCTCAATTCAAAACTGCCATTGAAGACCATCTTTCAAGTCATTAAAACCTAACCTGACCCGCCAGTTTATTCGTTCGCCCACCCCTCACGTAATGTCCCATTTGGGACCTTTTAGGTATTATGAATAAATGAATAAATGAATGAAAACCAAGGAGGTTATGCCCAGCGAGTATAACGTAGCAACATTTTCCTGTCAGATCATGCTCAATGTACATGCCAATGGCTGCTAATGGGAAATGAGAGACAGGAGAATTCGGCTTTTACTTTCTTACGGCTTGCGCTTCGTATCTACTTCCCACTTTAACCACCTCGAGTTCATGTTCTATACTAGTTTTCATTGTATTCATGGCACTGCGGCTCAACGCTCGCTAAACCTTTCTAAAACTAAGGAGGTTACACCCAGTGAGTATTACGTAGCAACCTTTTCTTGTCAGATAGTGTTCAATGTACGTGCCAATGGCTGCTAATGGGAATCGCAGCGTGCGCGTAAACTAAAAGCCGGATGCTCCTGTCTTTCATTCCCTATTAGCAGCCATTGGAATGTACATTGAGCACTATTTTTTATTGTTCAACAACGCACAGAAGAAATCTCTCACCGGCACCACCATGGAGACCGAAATGTTATACTTGTTACATGCTACAACGGCTACGAGGGACGAACGGGTGCCGTTATAAGGATTTTCGCCCCTAAAATGCCCTCACCTCCCCAAAAGAAATCGTGGAGAAATGCGAACGCATTTCTTGCACCAAGAGAGGGTACGGTGTCTGTCAGACATTAGCCTTCATCGGCTTCTGTCATCGGCCATAGAGGCGCCCAGCCAGTGAACGGTCGAGAGTGAGGAGCGAGCGCACGTGGGAGTGGGGCGCCAGCGTTCTCGTCTCGGTGGTAGCGTTATACAGCGGCGTCTCGAGCACTCATTTCCAGCCAGCGAACGGTCAAGAGGGAGCCGCCAGTGAGCGGGAGAGTGGGGCGAAGGGTGGAGAGAGCGAACGGTGAGAGAAGAATTGGCGAAGAACAGCACTCACCCTCTCCTACACACTCTCGCACCACACCACATGCTCCAGTTGCTAGGGGTGAACATAAACGTGCGCGCCCGCAGCTGTTGCTGTGTGAGAGGGAGTGAGAGCTGAGTGATAACATCTGCTAGCGCGCGGACGCCGTAGACATTGTCGGATGCCTGACGTCGCCCGACTAAGAAATGCATTCGCATTTAAAAATATAATAAAAATATAGTCGTGTTGGCAAAGGTAGTCAAAAAGCCAATAGTTCTCTGTCTGCAGAGAGAAAATAAAACGTTTATTTACCATTCTGCGCTAGCACATCAATGAGGAGACGCTGCGTTAGACATGAATACCATGTGGAAGTAATTTCAAGAAACGAAAGTTTTCTTGAACTTCGAGCTATTGTAAGGTCGCTGTACCATGTGGTTTTGTGAAGTGTAAGAAACACCCGCTATTTCGTTCTTAGCATTGACTTGTCAACGCAGCGTGATCAGCACTGCGGCCTTTAGAATCATGTGCCTATGAATTTCAAAAATGCAGAAGCACAGTACATGATACTTGCGTACTGATATTTACAAAAAATATCCCTAATACTTGTGTTTTGAATGACAGTGTTCTCACATATAAGCACAGCAAGCAGATCAAGAGGGCTAAGTGTCGAGAAGCTGCCTTGGCTGTATCTTGCGACTGACAGACCAACAAAAAGAGACACAGGCAAAAACTTCTGCATCGAATTTTCTCTACTCACTTTTTAAGTCCATGGCAAATGCAGAAATGCTGCTTTTTCTTAGAATTACCATGTGATTCTTGTCAAACTTAATGATATCTTCAAAAACCTTTCTGCATGATTACCACAGCACAAACAAATAACTGATCTGCCGCTCGTTCAGCTCCTGACATGAGTCGAGTGCACGAAATGTTGTGCTGGAATAAAAACACGTCTGCTTTTATTAAAATTTTTCTTTTTGATCAATGAGCTTTACTTCTAGAGAATGAGTGGTGCTATTATTATATAAAAACAGCCGCTCCTTCACAGTAATCACCAATGAAGCCGTCAAGAACCACAAGTCAGGGCTTTGCTCTAAAGCTGCGGCTCGTATAGACGTCCCCTTCTAGAGTTTCGCGCACGATCTATAGTACTCTAAATCGTTACCCACTTTTTCTAAACACACGATGCCCGGCTGCCTGGTAGCGTTGTCGTCGTTAGCGTCTCAGGGCGTCCCTGGGCTGGCGGACGCCCGTCATGGCAAGCCTGCCCCCGAAGAAGGCGCTAGCCTTTGACGAAGGCGTCCTCGAGGGGACTAGTCCCGAAGACGTCGTTGACGCGACGTCTTCAATAGTAGGAATCGAAGAAGTGTACTGCATTCAGCACTTTGGAGGCCGGAACTACCAAGTTACCGTCAACAGTGAGGCCACACTGGCCCAAATCGTAGACGCGTCGCACCTTATCATCCGAGGAGAGCGCGTCGCTATCGTACCCCTGGGACCCCAAGTGACCGTCCTGTTCCTGCCGTGCCGCGTACCCAGCGGAGTCCTCGCACAAGCACTCTCTCCCTACGGGAAGGTGCTGCACATCACCAGAGGAGTAAAATCAGGTTCTCTTCTCGATGTAGAAGAAGCCACTTCTCCCCACTCGGCGCCCGAGGCGCACCACCCGCGGTGGTGTAGCAAAGTGGGAGAAGATACGTACGCCGCTATCCCAATAGCGGCTATTGGCCTGCTGGTCGCTTGACCAGGAAGCAGAAGCAACGCTGAAGAAGTTCTAGATGGCTGACAAAAACTTGTATTTACAGATTTTACAAAACAATGGACATCAGTGTTACAAAAAAAAGAAAAGAAAAACAACTTGGAAATGAACCGACTTCTGTAGGGCGACCTACGGGGTCGGTGGAGCCGATGGTGCCTAACACCGCAAGCTCGTTCAGAACCAAGTTGTTCTTCTTTTCTTTTTTTTGTAACATTGATGTCCATTGTTTTGTAAAATCTGTAAATACAAGTTTTTCTCAGCCATCTAGAACTTCTTCACCGTTGCTTCTGCTTCATGGTCAAGCGACCAGCAGGCCAATAGCCGCTATTGGGACAGCGGCGTACGTATCTTCTCCCACTTTGCTACACCACCGCGGGTGGTGCGCCTCGGGCGCCGAGTGGGAGAAGTGGCTTCTTCTACATCGAGAAGAGAACCTGATTTTACTGGCGCAGTCGAGCAGGATCGGCTTGCTGTGGACGGAGTTGGAAGAAGGAAGAAGCTGTCTGAGAGAAAAAACGAAGTACAGATGAAGACGCCAATCGGCACCAGACCAACGGACAGACACTGCAGCAAGTAGCTGCGGCAGCTGGAAGCTGCAGATAGCCTGGTGTTCCGGAAGACACCGAGGGAGTGACTGGGTCAAAGCGGTCCTCAACGAGCTCTCGACACCCAAAAGGCGCGTCCCACGACGAGGTGGGGCATCGACCAGAAGCCTGCAGCAGCAAGCCAGAGCGACGCCACGACAACGGGACCGAGCTAACGTGAGTTCCCTTTCTCATTGCTGTATTGTTGTTGCGGGGCAAACAGGCTAGCACCACATTCAGCAGGATGGAGGTGGCGATGGGGCGAGTGAGTATGGGAGTGGTGACGTCCCTTAGGACGGCACGAGACAAGCAGATCATGATTTTAAGATGGCTCGGGAACGAAGCCGGCAAATGGAGTTAGAGTTAGAGCTCGCTAAATTACGTCCGGCAAGCCCATCAGGGTAGCGTGAGTGACGCTGGCAGAACATTTGAGCGCTGCTCCCACACTGAGTGGCGCAAATACGCCAAATTGTTAGTGGGCGCTTTCCCGAAATTTCACCGCAGGACCTGCGGAGCGGCCCCACATTTGGTTCGAGTCAGTAGAGCACACTCTGGAGGCCTACGAGGTGCCTCGAAGTTATTGGGGACAAATAGTCTTTCCACTCGTGCCTGAGCGCATAGAGTATTTATCAACCGGCTAAACACCCGCCCAACATCGGGACTATGAGACCGTGAAGGAAGTAGTGCTCGATGAACTGAAGCTGTCTCCCTTAGAATACCAAAAGAAATTCACAGGGGCACGTAAGCGAAAAACAGAGACGTGGAAAAGTTTTACAACAAGGTTGGGCAGCTACTTAATTTTTATGTGGCGTAAAAGACGTGTCCACCTTCGCGGAGCTTTTGGAACTACTGGTAGTGGACCAATTGAAAACCGTGTTGTCTGAAGAGGCATTAAAATACTTGAGGTTACGTGAGGGGGCAGCATGGTACAAAAGCACAGAAATTGCAAGGCTCTTGCACACCTTTGAAGACGCGAACGGCAGTGGGGAAGCGCAGAAAGGACAGCCGCGTAACGCCAGCAGTAAAGAGGTAGAAAAGACGACCGACCACCAGAGTAGCAGCCCATCGGGTCCGAGTCAGGGTTCGAACACGAGACTGAAGGGTTCGTATAATTCAGGTAGGCAACCGAGGAAAACGGGATGTTTTGAGTGTGGATCGAACACTCATATTAGACTCAACTGCCCGCACTATCTTGAAAGGGTGGCACCGAATCCTAGCGCTTTGGAGGGAAATGACAAACACACTGCTCGAGTCTGCCTAGATAAGGTAACGCCTGCCGACCGCTTGTGAAGGTAACTCTGAATTGCAAAGATAAAACTTTGAATGCAATAGTAGACACGGTCGCCGAGATTACGGTAGTGCAGGAAAGCGTGGTTCCTGAAGAATTTATACAGAGCCCATGGCCGCGGTAAGCCTACCGGGCAGCATTTGGTGAACGAGTCGAGGCCACAAACTAGTAGAGCTCCCGCTAACGCTGAAACAGGGGCAACCGGTGTTCGCCGAAGTTTCACAGGCCACACCGGTGTTGTGTGCGGGCACAGATAAACTAAGCGTGAGTGAATGCCTGCTCTCGGCGAGCGATTGGACCGCGTTGCAGCAGAGCCAGTGTGAATACAACAAACAGGACGCGCCAATATCCCCCGAAACTTCTCCGACGAACGAGAGGCGCCGCAAAGCTAGATTTGGATAGTAGTAGAGCAGAGTAGACCGACTCCGGATTATCTCGCGGTCAGCGGAGGGAAGCGTTACTACAGCCCAGCGAGGTCGAACGCACCCGGGAGGAAGAAGTGGTTACAGCCGTGGAGGTAGAGGAGGGAGAATTAGGGCCGGAAGGAGAGCGTAACGCTAGAGAGAAAACACACACACCGCTGAGAACGAGGCAAGTTGCGTGTCGCAAGGTGGCGCAAGTGGCGAGGAGGAGCGATTTCGAGGCGTTGCGTGAGGAACAAAAGAGTGACGAAACGTTGGGCTGGCATGGAGAGACGCCGCGGAAGGGCCGAGGTGGAATGCTGGTGATTAAAGGGTTGCTGTATCACCGAGAACAGGTATTGGGTCAACCGATCAAGCAGCTAGTTTTGCCGACCACCACGGCGGCTGATGTGCTCAGTCTGGCGCATGAGTCGTTATTGGGGCGGACACCTGGGGTTTCGTAAGACGAAAGTGAAAATTAAACTTAGTTTTTTTTTGGCCAGAAATCGAAAAGGACGTCCGAGACTACTGCAATTGTTGTCACGCGTGCCAGATCAGGGCTGACAGGAGGCAGGACCGACACAGTTCCCATAGCGCCCCTCGTAAGGCCCCGATACCCCTTTCAGAAGTCAATATCGACGTCATAGAACCAATTGAGCCGCCGACAACTCGCGGCCACCGCTACGCGCCTGTGCATGATAGATCTCTGCACCCGCTGGCCCGAGGCTATAGTCTCAAGTCATTTACAGCTAAAGCTACCTGCGACCGCAATGGTTGGAAATTTTCAGCCGCAGCGGGATACCAGAGGTAGTATGTTCAGATTGCGGGACCAATTTCACACCGCCGCGCTGACCCGCGAACTCTGACGCGCCTCGGCTGTTCCCCTCGGTTTTCGACACCGGACCACCCGGAAAGCAACGGAGCGGTCGAACGGTGGAACAGAGTATTCATAAACATGCTATTTCATGTGATATCTGAACAGGGGCGACAATTGGACATGTTCGTGCCACTTCTACTGTGGGCATACAGAGAGATTCCTCACGACACTACGGGCGTGTCCCCGTTCCAGATGATGTACGGCAGAAACCCGTCGGTCCCGCTCGCGATCCTACAGAGGCTGGACGGGAGAACAGGAAATGCCCGCGACAGTGGCAGACAAGCCGGCGGAGTATATGCGAAAACTGAAGCAACAGTTGGAGATAGCCGCGGAAGCTGCTAACGTGACCGCAACTAAACAGCAGAGGGCGTACGCGACGCAATACAACCTTCGTGCGAAGAAAAGGAGTTTCACTGGGGGAGCAGGTGCTTGTTTTTGATAGCAACCGTTCCGGTAAGATGCAACCGAAATGGGTAGGTCGTGCAGGATCACAGGAAAGTACCGCCAACACTCCTATTACTTAGAGACGCCGGCGGGGTAAGCGCATGCTAGTGCATGCCAACCACCTGCGCCCGTACACGTGCCGTGTCGCTGGCATTGGTGTCATATTCCATGACGACCACGAGTTCGGGGAGGTGGCATACGTGCCGCGTTCTGTCACCTCGCACGACGAGCATCATTCCTACCGGCGGGTAGCTTGGCTCATTTGCAGCCCCCTGCGAGAGTGTTAGTACGGGAGGTGTTTGAACACCATGCGGCCTTATTTAGCGGAGAAGTGGGGATCGCGCAATTAGGCGAACATAATAAGGCTTGTGCAAGGGGCCACGCGGAAACGTAGCCGCCCTTACCGCATGCCAGTGGCCTTGAAGGACGAGGTTTCGAAACAGATAGTGGAACTGCTCGAGCTTGGTTTAGTATACCGGTGCGAAAGTCCATTTGCTCACCCCCTTGTGTGCGTCCCGAAAAAATGGCACGGTGCGCCTGTGTGTCGATTACAGAAGCTTGAATGCCATAACCGAACCAGACGCATTCCCAAAGGGATTCCCGCAAGAATTGATCATGAATGTAGGTCAGGCTAGTTATATAACCCTCATTGATCTCCGACGAGGCTACTGGCAAGTTCCCTTAGCGGAGGAATCACAGCGCATGACCGCGTTCGTGTCGCACCTAGGTCAGTTTGCTTGGAGGGTAATGCCGTTTGGGCCTCAGGAAACGTGGCAGCCAGCTTTCAGCGGACGTATGAACCAGCTGTTAGCACCCCACGAGGCGTATGCCTGTGCCTACTGGATGATATTGCGGTTTTCAGCAGGTCCCTACAGGAGCACGTCCGGCACCTCCACGCTGTGTTCTCCGCCCTAACGTCCGTAGGTCTAGTAGCTAACATGGAAAAAATGTCAGGTGGTGTGGCGCGTCTATCCGCTACCTCAGACATATGTGGGATCGGGAAAGCACGGTGCGGAACCCCAGCAAGCTCGCGGCTATTGAGGGGCTGCAAGTACCCCAGAATAAAAAGAGTTAAGGAGTGTTCTAGGTCTTGTGCGGGTATTACCGGGGTTACGTACCAAATTTGCTGGCATTGCCAAGCCCCTTACCCAATTGACGGCTAACATGTTCCTAACCACATCCCTTGGACGCCCGAGGCCGATGAGGCATTTGCAAAACTCAAGGGTGCCCTGTGCAGCGCTGTTGAATTAACCACTCCAGACATTCACAAGCCCTTTTGGCTTTTTACGGACGCTTCCGCTATCGCTGTGGGAGCTTGTTTGGCCCAAATGGCCGATGACGGTACCGAGTGCCCGATTGCTTTTGCCAGTCATCGCTTCACGCCTGCTCAGATGAAATGGTCTATGATAGAGCGCGAGGCGTTTGGTGTCATTTGGAGACTCAAAAAGTTCGACACCTGGGTGTTCGGGGCCAAAGTCTTTGTCGTCTCCGACCACAATCCACTCGCGTACCTCACTCAAGCTTCGCCACGAGGGGCCAAATTGATACGTTGGGCATGCTGAACACAGTCGCAGGTTCCGGCATCTGCTAAGCACCCTGCACTGAGTGCGCTCACTTGGCGTGGTTTGGCTGCGAGACTTGGGACTTTGAGCACCGCTGCACCCAGCTAGCGTGTTACGTTGCTAGCATCCTCACGCTGGAATTTTCACGCACGCTTTGCAAGGAACCTGGATTACTAACCAGCGACTGTGTTCAGCAAGAGGACTCATGGGATCGCGCCCAACCGTGACCACTGGGAAGCGATACGTCCGCATGGAAATGAAGGCTTCGTCACCAGTGCCCAACTACCTCAAGGTCACGGGCCATCGAGTAACCTGTGACTATAAAGGCATCCAGCGAGTGTGCCGTCGATGTGGGGACAGTGGGCACTTCCGCATGAACTGCACAGCTCCGTTTTGTGGAAGGTGCGGCGTTTATGGTCACAACGGGAAAGGCTGCTCGCTGCCGTGTTGCCGTTGTGGGGACCCGCATGCCACCGTGGCCTGCACCATCAGGCCATCGTATTCCGAGGCGGCATCCAAGGATTTCCCTCCACTTCAACCAGGAACGCCATCTAAGAACAAGTGCGACGATTCGTCAACGCGAGCCGTGGTAACCGACCGCGACCAAGGTGCACCCATCGCGACGCTGCACCAGACGCCCACTGCGTCCCCAACAATTCCGGGCCTGGTGATCCCTCCAGGTACTGAAAACTTAAGTTCTCCGCGTCCAGTGGCCATTTCTGAGGAATCGCAGGCCAAGCCCTCGTCTGACGTAGCGCCTCGTGAGAACGGCGTCTCAGATGGAAATATTGCATCTGAGGCTCTCGCGTTGCTGCTCTGTCGACAACACGTTCAGGTGTCATCGAGGAGTCTACATCTCAAGATGACGCCGCCTGCATCTACGAGGACTCCAACAGCACCGCGAGTGAGGCGCCCCTACAAATTGACGAAGACACCAGCCCCAGTGACATAAGCCAGGACAGTAGAGACGTCTTTGTACCATCCTCGCTCAAGAACCCGGACACCAAACGCCACCGGATAACTACTTGTGACTTAGAAGCCCCCCAGAGACAGAAGTCCCCTGCAGACTTCGACGCGATCCCGGCAGCCCCGAGCCTCCGGTGGTACGCCTGGCCGGAAAAAATGACTCAGCCACTTGCGGGGCATCGGCTCTCACGCCTGATAAAGGTACTCCTGCATTTGCGTAATCCTATACTATGTTTTCATTTTCCCCGTGGCTTTTACTCTAAAAGTTATTACTTTCAACGTTCAAGGTTTCCGAAATCCACAAAACAGGCTGGGGTATTGGCTTTCGCACGTTCAGTGCACTGTGATTTGCTGTTCGTGCAAGAAACAAATTTTTTCAAGCTTTCTGATGTACTCGCTTTCAAGCGCGCGTTCAATATTGATTATTTCTTTTCGTGCGCCAGCACGCGTTCGACTGGCGTCGGAGTCATTATTTTTAACCGAGGTCTTTTACGTGACCATTATGTTTCCTTCGATGCCTTCGGACGTGTGCTGGCGTTCGACTGCACCTTTTTTTTGTTAAGAATAAGATTGTTGCCGTGTATGCCCCAGCGTCACGCGAGAACTCATACGCGTTCTTCCAATCTCTTAATGTGTTGCTTTTAAATTCCCGACATGTGGTACTTTTAGGGCATTCAATTGTGTCTTAGACTCACACGCAGACGTTCGAGGTCCGGGTCGCGGCCGGTCAACTGGAATGCCAGAGAACTCGAACGGCTAGTGCAGCAATTGGCATTGAGTGACATTCATCAAAGTGTGCATGGCAGTAATTATGCCTATACTTGGCGTCGAGCAGCGTCGAGCAGCCGAATTAATCGTGTGTATGCATCCCCCAGTCTCATTACCTACGTTCACGACACCGGGTAATGTCATTGCCACCGACACCAGGGTACATTAGCGACCATCGGCCGGTTATGTTCTCTCTCTGCCTGCCAGCGGGGACGCAAACGATTCACAGACCATGGCGTCTCGATTGCCGCGTCCTGCAGCACTCTCAGGCTACGGAGAAATTATCCCGAGCTTTACGCGCATCGCTCATTGGGGCGGATGTCTGATTGGGATCGCCTCAAAGAACAGTGGCGCCATCATTGCAGTGCGTCGGGCAGAGGACTTTGCACCCGTATGTCGAAAGATGCGTCATTTTTAATCCAGAAGATACGCATTGCCAATCGAGATCCCAGTCCTTTCACTGTAATGCGGGCATGGCAAGAGGAGCTCGTTGAACGGTATCAGCGTATTATGCGCGCTTCTTCACTTTCGGCTGCAGCTTGGCGCTGTAGACGTGCACCGTGTGCACACCCTGAGGTGCTAAGGTATGCACGAAGAGTTCTGCTTTGTCCACCAGTGTCACAGAACGAGCGCTAAAAATGGGCGTGCCGCCAAATTCTTGCGGTAAGGCGCGGAGAGACGCCGGGAGGTCAAAAAAAAAGAAAACAACATCCAAGGCTCCCCGGGCGCGCGCTCTCCCTTGGAAGCGTGGCTTCGCCGACGAACCTCCTCACCCCACATCGGCGGCCGAGATAGCCCGCGAAAGTTCTAGAACGAAAGAGGCGTGGTCACGCCGGGTTGAGTCATCCATCGCGGAGGGCATTCCAACCGTCTCGCCCCCTCCCCAGCCTTCGCTGCGTATCGCGCCGACCAAATGACGAGAACCTTCCGGAATCGCGCACGAAAGGTATTTAACCGAGCAGCGGAGACGAGAGAGCAGGAGAAGACGGAAGTTAGCGCCCGAGCGCGAAGGGATCCCGCCGTGTAGTCGGCGAAGGTTTGTCCGTAGCGACAAAGCAGGAGATGAAGAGGATTTCCACCTGAGGGTGAAGGCTCGAGCTACAGACAAGTGTGTTTACCGCTATCGAGCGAAGACGCGTGGCGACAGCTGCGTGTGTGGAGCCGACGTGTTCCGGCGAAGAAGTTTGAAGCTTGGAGAGTGGCCTATTGAAGACGGGAGGTTTCCTGGAAGAGAAACTTCGGCGAGGTTTTCTGGAAGAGAAACTTCGAGGGCTGCGGAACGACAACAACCCTGGACTTTGAGTGAGTGATTCTCGGAAAAGTATCATCTAGACTTTGGTTCCAAGAACTTTGGACTGAATAGGTTTCTATCTCTTTAGTCTTTAAGTGTCTTGGTTGTTCAATGCATGCGACTGCATTGTAGTGCGTATGGTTGTCTGTGTCCGTTGTTTCAAGTGTGGTTGATTGTACTGTGTAGTACGTTGTTTGTTTGGTGACGTATTGTATGTAACTATTGTGGAGTGTGCATTCTTGGTATCGTTTTCGATCTGCCAATTTTGAGAATATAATATTTGTTTTGTTTATCAACTCTCGGCTCTGACTTGTTCTTTGGGCCACAGCCGGCGTCCGCTGGCGCGCCAAAAAGGACCACTTCTAAATTGTCCACGCTTTCGCGGTGCGGTTCGGGGAGCCAATACTTCAGCCCTTGGAATTAGCCCGGCGATCGCCTCCCTAATTAACGGGACCGGTGTGACAATTAATCTGGCGTCCGCGACAGGACCTTTTGGTGCACAGTGTGTCCAAAGTGGTGAGAAAGAGCCTCGAGTTGTTGATAGTGCTATCGGAAAGATTTTGTGTGTTGCTCTGTGTTCTCGTCAACGAGTGCAGGGGAGTGTTCCGATAGACTGATTTAGGCAGATACTTTTTGCACGCGGCAAGGTTTTATTTGCGAGTTGCGAGACACCATGGATCTCGAAAAGTTAGTCGCTCTTGGTGAGAAGATGGTCTTTCTGGCGCCGAACTACGGAAGTGGGTCACCCAGAAGGAAAAAGAAGAAAAAGAGAGGGCCAAAGAAGAAAAGGCAGCTGAGCTGGAAAAAGAAAGGCTGGCGGTCGAAAGAGCCAAAGCGGAAAAAGAAGCTGAGTTGGAGCGAGAGAGGTTGGCAGCTGAGAGAACGAAAGAAGAAAGAGAGCAGCAATTGAAGTTGGAGCTGGAGAGAGAAAAGTTGGCAGCCGAAAGGGCGAGAGAAGAAAGAGAGCAGCAATTGAAGTTCGAGCTGGAGAGAGAAGACTGGCAGCTGAGAGGGCGAAAGAAGAAAGAGAGGAAAGGGAACGGCAGCGACAGCATGAGATAGAACTCGAGCGGCTCCGTTTGCAACAGCGAAGTGAAACTCCGGTCCAAGCTAGAGTTGAAAGCAGCGAACGGGAGGACCACGGATTCCGCTTGAACCCAAGCAAGCTGCTCGTAGCATTTGATGAAAGGAAGGACGACCTTGACGCGTACCTTCACAGATTCGAGACGATTGCAAGGAGCCAGAATTGGCCGGAACATCAATGGGCAACTGCGTTGAGTACTTGCTTGAGTGGTGAAGCGCTCAGTGTGTACGGTAGGCTGACGCCGACCGATGCAGCCAACTATGCCAAGGTGAAAGCTGCTTTGCTGAAGCGATTCAGATTTACTGTGGAAGGATTCCGGGACAGATTTCGGACAGGAAAGCCAGCTGATGGTGAGACGGCTACGCAGTATGCCGCCCGACTTTGCCATTATTTCGACAGATGGATTGAACTTTCAGGGACAGCGCAGGAGTACGATGAGCTTAGAGAGCTCCCAATTAGAGAACAGTTTCTCACTAGTTGCCATCCAAGCCTGTCGCTGTACTTGAAAGAGAGGAAGGCTGACTCACTTGAAGGCATGCTCGAATTGGCGGATCAATTCTTGGAAGCGCAAGGTGGCACTAATTGGGCCAAGGTCAAGAAAGATTGTCCCGAAGATTCGAAGAAATTGGCTCCCGAAGAAAAGAAGCGTGCACCAGAGAGCATTCCGCGATGTTTTCTGTGTAACCGAGTGGATCATCGTGCGAAAAACTGTCGAACGATCTTTACGAGCCCTACGGTAGTAAAATGTTTCAAGTGTGGTCAGACTGGGCACAAAGCAGACGCATGTCGAAACGGAGCGGGTCAACTCACCAGGTGTCCTGTGTGTTAGCAGCACCGAAATCCGATGATAATGCCGTCACCGACGGATTTGTAGAGTTGAAAAATGGGGAGAAAATTCCTATTGTGGGAGCTGTAATGTCAAAACAGCCAACCGGTGTTACGAAGGGAATGCCAACGCTGCCTGGAAAGGTTGCGGGGAAGAAGATTACGGTTCTAAGAGATACCGGTAGCTCCACGGTTATCGTGCGGAGAAATTTGGTACGGGAAAGTGAGTTGACAGGCAGAACGAAACCGGTTTGCCTAATTGACCGTACGGTTCGGATGCTTCCCGAAGCTGAAATTGAGGTTGAAACCCCGTACTTCAGCGGGAAGGTTACTGCTTTATGCATGACGACCCCCCTTTACGACCTTGTCATCGGAAACATCGCCGGGGCGCGAGGACCGAATGATCCGGAATGTTTGGGAGAAGACCCTAAGATAGAGCCCTCGCCAACCCAGCGACCGCGAGATACAGTGGAGGAGCATCCCGTGACGGATCTCACTAGAGCCCAAGGTGAAGCCGCGGCGCAAGAGACAGCGAATGAGAAGATGATTGAGTTGAATGAGTTCACGTGCTGGGCAGCTGGACGTACGTCGGCACGACCCCAACCGACCGACAGTGTAAAGGAGACGGAGTCGGCCAGCCAGGCCAAATGTAGAGACATGAACAAGCTGTTAAAAAACAGACAGGACCCGTCGAACGTCATGACCCGTTAGCAGGTCGGAAGTGACAACGATGGCTGAGACGCTGCCTCAGATACCGTCGTTGGAAAAGGCTCGCCGAAAAAGAACAAGAAAAAACAGAAGAGATCGAGCGAGCACCGCAAGAAAGGACGCAAGCGCAGCTCGAAATACACAGGATAGGTGCTGAGGTCGAATCAGAATGTGTTGGGCAGTGCTGAGTGCCATATGTTGTGTTAATGTTGTTATCCTGTGTCACAAGTGTCGAAGTGTATGTGCTGTGTGATGTATAGTGTTGTATAATTGTTTAATGAGAGAACTTTGTACATTTGTATTATTGGGAATGTGTGGTGGATTGTTGTACTCATGTGTCTGTGGTTATATTTCATGTGTTGTGTAATTGAATTACAATGTACAATTGTATTGAGTGAACTATTGCGAATGTGACGTGTCATGAGCGACGGACTAGTTACAGTCTTTGAGTGTGTGGGGACTGTTCGCGCTCGTTTGTGGAGTTCTGAATATTATGAGATAATATTCTTAAAGTGGGGGGCAGTGTCACAGAACGAGCGCTAAAAATGGGCGCGCCGCCAAATTCTTGCGTAACGCGCGGAAGAGACGCCGGGAGGTCAAAAAAAAAGAAAACAAACCAAGGCTCCCCGGGCGCGCGCTCTCCCCTTGGAAGCGTGGCTTCGCCGACGAACCTCCTCACCCCACATCGGTGGCCGAGATAGCCCGCGAAAGTTCTAGAACGAAAGAGGCGTGGTCACGCCGGGTTGAGTCATCCATCGCGGAGGGCATTCCAACCGTCTCGCCCCCTCCCCAGCCTTCGCTGCGTATCGCGCCAACGAAATGACGAGAACCTTCTGGAATCGCGCACGGAAGGTATTTAACCGAGCAGCGGAGACGAGAGAGCAGGAGAAGACGGAAGTTAGCGCCAGAGCGCGAAGGGATCCCGCCGTGTAGTCGGCGAAGGTTTTGTCCGTGGCGACAAAGCAGGAGATGAAGAGGATTTCCACCTGAGGGGTGAAGGCTCGAGCTACAGGCAAGAGTGTGTGTTTACCGCTATCGAGCGAAGACGCGTGGCGACAGCTGCGGGTGTGGAGCCGACGTGTTCCGGCGAAGAAGTTTGAAGCTTGGAGAGTGGCCTATTGAAGGCGGGAGGTTTCCTGGAAGAGAAACTTCGAGGGCTGCGGAACGACAACAACGCTGGACTTTGAGTGAGTGATTCTCGAAAGAGTATCATCTAGACTTTGGTTCCAAGAACTTTGGACTGAATAGGTTTTCTATCTCTTTAGTCTTTAAGTGTCTTGGTTGTTCAATGCATGCGACTGCATTGTAGTGCGTATTGTTGTCTGTGTCCGTTGTTTCAAGTGTGGTTGATTGTACTGTGTAGTACGTTGTTTGTTTGGTGACGTATTGTATGTAACTATTGTGGAGTGTGCATTCTTGTGTATTGTTTTCGATCTGCCAATTTTGAGAATATAATATTTGTTTTGTTTATCAACTCTCGGCTCTGACTTGTTCTTTGGGCCACAGCCGGCGTCCGCTGGCGCGCCAAAAAGGACCACTTCTAAATTGTCCACGCTTTCGTGGTGCGGTTCGGGGGCCAATACTTCGGCCCTTGGAATCAGCCCGGTGATCGCCTCCCTAATTAACGGGACCGGTGTGACAACCAGGCTCGCCTGCCCACTCGCTGAACTCTATCACCCCCGCTGCTGCGGGTACGCGCGACTTTCAGGAATTCACTCAACACTTTGAGTCAATAGCTCGATCTGGTGCTAATGTCTGTTACCCAGGATCCGTTTCTTCGCATCCTCTGCTAAAAGATTTACCTCATGACTCCAACATGTCAAATGACGTCCTCCTATCACCGCCATCCGATGACGAAATCAAAGGCGCATTAGACGCAATGAAAAGAGATCGGCCACAGGGCCTGACGGACTCCCTGCAGAGTTTCATGTACAGTTCTGGCCTATCATTGGTCCAACTATGTCACGCGTCATTCGAAAGTGTTTCCAAGATATTGCACTTCCAACCTCTGCCACAAAGGCCGTATAACACTAGTTCCCAAGAAAGACCCAAGGTCCACGCGACCAGAAGATTGGCGCCCTATTACCCTGCTCAATGTAGATTACAAGCTCTTGGCCAACATTTGGTGCGCCGAATCAGTCCATTTCTTCCAACATTATTTGCTCCCCACCAGGTCTGTTCTGTTCCGGGCCGAGAAATACACACCCATACGTGGTTAACGCGTGACATCATTCAATACACCACTCGCTGATGTGCGCAAGGACTGTTGGATTCATTAGATCAAGAGAAAGCTTTTGGTTTCATAGAACGTGGCTACATACTAAATGTTTTACATGCATACGGATTCCCGGATACGTTCATTGACGTCATCCACGCGATGTACACTAATTCAGAAAGTACCCTTTACTTAGATTCCCGTGAAACTCACGCATTTAGAGTCACGCGTGGGTCCGTCAAGGGTGTCCCCTCTCCCCAGTGTTATTTATCCTTGCATTAGAACCCTTCTTAAGGGCCGTTGAACATCACCCGCAGATTTGTGGCTTACCTCTACCCGGTAACACTCAAGTAAAGGTCACTGCATATGCAGATGATATTACTCTATATGTACATAATGAACAGTCGCTGCAGCATGCTCTTGATACATTCTATGATTTCGGTATTATCTCTGGTGCAAGGTTAAACTTTTCTAAAAGCCAGTATTTTTTCATTGGACACCCCAGCGGTCGTATGAACATCACGTCGCCTTTACAGTGGTCTCCTGAGATTTCAATACTCGGAGTTACTTTCACTGCATTTTGTATACAGGATAGCACCTGGTCATCCGTTGTACAAACTCTTCTAAGTGATATTAAAGCAGCCAGGTACTTCGAATTCCCCCTCTTGGAACGCCAATACTTAACTCAAACGGTGTACCTAGGAAAATTTTGGTACCTTTGCCATTCTGTTAAACCACCGATCCACGTCTGCAGGAAAGTGCAAAGCTGCATCAGTTCATTTTTTTGGTCTGGTGGCACAGAATTGTTATCGCGTTCAGCGTTAGCTCAACCGCGAGATCAAGGCGGTTTTGCATTCCCTGACGTTTCCGTCACGGCTTCTACATTGTGCCTCCGCACTCTATTGCGAATACTAAGCAATGATGGCATTCCCGCTCAGACATTGGCTCGCTACCATCTGGGGCCATCACTACGTGTCTTCTTGCCGGATAGCCAAATAAACTAAGGTCCCCAATCAACTGAATTACCATCTTTGTATCGAGCCCTTCTGGCATTTTACCGACGTTTGGAAGCTACGTGCCCAGAGATAGAGGTGGCCGATTCTAAAGTGGTGGACACAATGGCCGCCCTTCTACGGCCCTTGGTGCCCCAGCATCGTCAATCTGTAATGAACCGCTCTTGGAATCCAATAACTGCCGCAGTGTTGCCAGGGCATCTCAGAGACTTTGTCTGGAGGTTGGGCTGGGGCTTGCTCCCCACGCGAGATCGGTTGCAGCGATGGCAGGTGGTTCGCACTTCCTTTTGCCCTAACTGCGTCATGGTAGAGACCAATCGACATGCGACGTTTGAATGTGTGGTTTCCCGCCTTATTTGGCGTGCGGTTAATGCTCGTTTTCGGGGACAGGGTGTGGGAACTTTCGTGTCCAACGGCCGATTTCCGCGTAGCCGCTCCTCCGCTCTGTTAATAGTTGCGGGTCTGTTCAGCCTTTGGAGAAACCGATGTGAGACCGTAGCTGCCAATATCCGCCGGCGTGCTTTGTGGCCGATACTAGGGAGAATGAGACGAGAGATCCTCGCGTTCCTCTCCGAGGAGCTTTTCTTCCTCGGGGAGCAAGAGTTTCGGCGGCATTGGTCATGCCCTTTCGTCAAGGTGGAACAGGAAAGGATACAACTAATTTTTCAACCGACTTGGTGCTAAGCAGTTCCCGTTGAGTTGTTTTATATGATTTCATCTGTTACATATCGTGTTTCATTGCATCTATTGTATCGTTATACCATTGTATCACGATATCGCATTGAGTTCTTGTGTACATAAATATGCCAACAATTGTCATGTATATGGAGCAAATGTCTTCACTGTACTTAGTGATGTTAGTCGGAATATAGATGTGGCCCGAGGTGTATATGTCCTGTTACTGGACTGGTATGAAGCCTTTGTGTTCTGTACATGCTGTAAATATTTTTTTCTAAACACGATGTTCTTCATCTTGTCATCACGTTTCATGTTATGACGTCTGCTTGGTCATCATCGTTAGAGTATTCTAAGAAGGAAATTTCTGGTGAGTGTTATTGACGTTTGTGGCAGTAAATTTTTTCTGAGCAGCTCTTGTTTCCAGTGCAAGAATTTTATCGCTGTTGTCTCGCTTAGCTTATGTGAACCAAGGGATGGCTGTCAGCTGCCCCATAGTAAGTACCAAGTACTTTAAAATCGTTAACCACTTTTCTTTCCACAGGAGCTAACACTAGATACAATTGTTCAACCAGGAGATGCTACCTTCGCTGCCTGATAGTGTTTTTCAATGGCAGTATTTTAGAGGGACGACTATGCTTTCCCATATAGCTGAGTACGAAGTACATCGAAAGCGTTTAAACTTTTTTTTCTAAACACACGGCTTTAGCGTAACAGCACTCACAAAACGGGACGGC
>NW_023613553.1:0-64521 GCF_013339725.1 Rhipicephalus microplus
CTGTTTCGCCGCAGTTCCTGTAAGTATTCTTAACCACGTTTATTTTGGTTGTTTAAATTATTGTTGAACATAACAAGCTGTCACATCTATAAGAAATCACTTTATCCACCATCCCTTTATTTGTACAGCGTTGTGTGCGCCTGCGTACAAGGTTGTCTGTTATAGACAGCCTTCCCGGCGTCATAAATCTTTCGATAGACGAGACAAGCTAAGCCATTCAAAACGACACTATGCATATGCACGGCCGCGACAAGTAGCACTGCGCTTCATTTCTGCGACGAAGGGTGTGTAGCGAAACTATGTCACGCAAAAATATTAGGGAACTGGAAACTACCTGCTTGGTTATGAGAACACTGATTTTGCTCAACACAGGTTGGTAGGCAGAGCACTGTTAAGCAAGCCTATATGTACAATTTTATGTAGTATTATTGTAATTATAAAGAGGCAATGTATTGCAATGCTAACAAAAAAAAGATCGTCGTCTGCATGCAGAGATCAGAGGTAACGTGACCAGATTCAAAGGCCTCTTCCTGTTTTTGCTTGAAAAGACAACAGAGGTCAATTTCCGCGACTCCCGGTAAAGAAATAAAAATTTAAAACCACCCCTCACAAAGAAGAAAAACAGGTATGGCTTGAGTCTATGAAACGATCCATCTTTTATTCAGTGGAATCATCTCATTTGATGTTCTGAGTGGTTGTCAGTTCCTATAATGTCAACCCAGCTCACTCAATCCACGCTAGCTGTCCGAATTACATTCTGGCCAGAAAACCTATGAATCTTGTTTTGTCGGTATACCTTTTGTGTATTCTTTCTCCTTATTTTCTCTACCTGTCTCTCTGTGTACAGAGGTGTACATTTCTACATTTAGAATGCAGTGTGAAATTTTCTTCAACTCAAGTATAATTAGACGACGCTAGCTTTCGCGAATAACTTGTAAAATATATCATGCTTCCCTACCGAAACTGCGTAGACTCTAGTGAATAACTTTAGGACGTGGTGGTGGTTTCCCGTAAGGTACACCATCCAGCCCAGTGAGTTATGACAATTACTTAGGATATGATCGTGAGAGCGATGGTTATGGGTATATTGAAGATGCATTAGATGTAAACATTTTTGAACCTCGCGTAATTCTGGCAGTCATCAGTGAATCATCACTACAGAAAACTACAGCTTGTAGTTGAGGAGTGCCGTGCGACGCCAGTCAACTATAACAAAACTGCTTCTCTTATAATCAGAGCTATAGCAGACAACAAAACAACAATCCCCCTATTTCGTTACTGAAGCGCCGTTCACAGTCCCACCAACGAGGGTACATCACGCAAAAGACTGCACAAACGTCCCTTTCACTCGCTGCAGCGGTCGCGTCAGTAACCAGGGTGATCTGCTACATAGGAGTGCGTGACTATTGGTTAGTTGAAGTAAAAACTATGGCAGTTGTTAGCTATCACCAATTTTGTGCATATATGTGCATTCTTTTCGTGCGTCCTGTTTCGTCTTTAGGTAGCGAGATGAAAGTGTCGAGCTGTAAAAGATAGATCAGGCTCATCCTGTGCGTTTTTTTCGTGCGTCCTTCAGCACTGCGCAGCAAGTTTTGATCTAATGGTCATGCTTGGTGAGACATTCCAATTTGCTGCTGTGCCATTTATTGTTTCGCGTTTGCAACATAACTGTTAATTTTTTTAATTGGTAGCTAACCTAGAAATGAATGAAACAATCTTGTGTGTAAGTTTATGTATTGTATTTCAATTTATTTATTTGCACTGGTAATTAGGAAGCCGCTCCTCATTGTTGGTACCTGCCACTCAGTAGAATACGTGTTTATGTGCGAAAACATCACAATATGACACTCCCAAAATGTAAACTACGCAAAGCTCCTATTATCATGCACCTAATGTTTGGCTCTTTGCGCCTCCAGGTCAACTTATTTATAAGCTGCCGCGCACACCACCAACAAAAGTGAAATTTAGAAAAGAAGTACTGCTGTTTTATGGGTACCTGACATTTAGTCATTTGTCACAGCCTTCTTTCTCACAGGGCGTTCTACCACTCAAACGAGGTGCTAGTTGAGAGGCCATAGTTTACTAAGACTCTAATAAGGAGGTCATGGTTTGTAGTTTCCGTAACGATGACAACGCATCTAGGCTTAAAACACTGAAAATGAAGTTCTACTAATGGCGCACATTCCAGTACAAAAGTACACTTATAGATGCACTTTCGTGCGCGAAAGGTGGTGTAGAAGTAATGTAGTCTTTACCTATGACACGTAAAATAGGAATATTGTGATTTTCATTGGTTTCTAGGATATTATGCAACGCTGACTAATTCCTGCGTGCGAGTAAGCTGCATAGCAGAGGCATATATTTCCAAGTGATTTAGTAAGCATAGAAGTGACAACGTTATGTGAAGTTGGGCATTGCGCTTTCGAAACAAAATGTTTTCGTTGACTCAATAGATGACCGCGAAGTTTTTGTTCAACTTTTATTTCCACTGGTTCATAAATATATTTCATGCGCGTGTTTTCAACGCTGCTCTTTTTCTTCACCGTTCAGGAAAAGAATATGTTGCCTTGCGTATTTGATTTTGATCATTTCTATGGCATTCTTAAGTGTGCAACCAAAATTATTACGAGAAGAAATGTGGCTAAAATTAGCCCAGAGGCCACATTCTGGTAATTCGTCAATTAGAACCGGAGCACTAAATATATATAAGTAGATGATCAACATAAATTTTCGCATGTTTTTCATAACAATTCATTTTGTACTGTATTTTCGGAGACCACAATTTTCTCTTGTACGCATTGCCCGTCTTTGCATTTCTGGAATGAAACACAGAGCAAGAAAAAAAAACAGTTGAGACGTTATTAGGAACCATTTTTCTTACTTTTTAGCTATTTTTTGCACACCTGGGCAGATTGATAGTAATGACTGCAAGAAGCATATGTAGACTTTGTCAACCTCGTTGTACATAATACTATGCAATCTATAGTGCATCTTAGAGTCATGACTTAAACCATAATAATCGAGTGGTACGTAGTTGTACTGTACGGACACTTTTCAAGTTAACTGGGTGTGTTAAAGATAAGCAGTAACACGAGTAGACAAAATGATTGAGAGCGATAGTCAAAAACAGTCAGTCTGTATGCGTATTTTTGTCCTTTGGCTCTGCGTTCAGCACGTATACTAGCCTAATCGAATATGAAAAACCTTTAACGCTTCACATTACCTGGGCTGGATTTGAAACATTGCAGAGTGTCCCATTTTCTTCAACTTTCGAAATTTCTCTTGTCGCAGAGTTTGTGTCATTGTTTACAAATAAGCAGCTATACTTGCAGTTGTTAAGCCCCTGAATAAAAAAGCAGGAAAAAAACTGTTTCAACATCCTATGAAAATTTGCCATCTGGACACTCTCTTCCTGATCAAGCAGTAATTGGCTGAAAAATACGACTTTCGGGGGTCGCGAAGGACTTCATTTCAAAGCAGGTATACTGACGCAGCCCTATAGTTCATCTAGGCGCATCTTACAGCTGCAATCGAAAAACATTTATACATAAGTAGGGTACGGCTCTTTGCTATCTTTGATGAATTTAGCTAACTGCATAAAAATACATCCTTCCTCAATCAATGGAATTCTCATAGTTATCATAATTACCATTTGGTCCCTCCTCCGGCAAGTTATCATGTTGTCCAGTTTCATTTTCTCACAATTTCATTACGTTTACTACTAATAACATTCCAAATGCTTTCCTTGGCGTTTTTTCTTGTTATTTCTCATTTATATTGTGTCTGACAAAAAAATGAGCCTTAAACCGCCGAGTTACCTTTTGTGGTGGTATAACCATTGTTTTACCTGAGCTGTATGGCGTGGTCGAGTTATTCATGTAAATGTGCACGTGGTTACTGTAGTTTTGTTCCAGTTGGAATAGACTCAGTTGATTGTGGTTATAAGAGGGAAAAGAAGAGAAAAGTGAGCCCCGTAACTGTCTGCATCAGCGTGCGACACCTCAACAGTAGCTCACACGGGATGGGGTTGAGGAAGGATTAAAAGGATATGATTAACGGTAAAGAGAGAGAGAGAGAGATGCGCAAGGACAGCGAGCGACGACATAAGAGAGATAGGAATGATGAAAACACGGTCACAGGAGTCCGAGGACGGGGCACCACTTGCGAGAGCTCTTCTCGGCGACAGGAGATCGCGTAGGACCAACCCAGTCGGCCAGAGCTGCGCTGACGTCGGAGATCGCGAGGGCACAACAGGTCGGCACGGAATCCAGCGAGCGAGTCCAATAGACACAGTTGTTTAAGGGCATGTATCGGTAAGTAAAAAAGTTTCTCCTAATGCTTGAATCATCAAGTAAACTCGCGGCGGGCTTAAGCTCCAAGGAGGAAGCAGTGGCTTTGATGCCGGTGTGTACGCGCCAGTAAACGATGGGCGATGCTTGCAGACAGTGGCACGGTATGTCTTGCGGGGTCTTTAAGCAGTGAGACTCGCCAGGTGGTGGGAAGTAGGCCTGGCATAATGCCTGATGTGCATGCGCATTGTCTCGGTAATAATATGCGTCTTGATTGTGTAATCTCGAGTGATGGCAATGGTTTCAGCCGTTGAAGCACTGCGGGGTAATCCAAGGCATATCCTAAGTGCTCGAGCTTGACTGCTCTGAATAGTGCGCAGGTTGGTCTTGCTGGTGTATGATATCGCAGGTAAGCTGTACTGTAAGAATCCGATAAACAGCACTCTGTAAAGTTATAGCATGGATGGCATGGGAACTCCCCATTTCTTTCCTGCAAGGAATTTGAACATGTGGCATGTTCTGATCAGCCGCTTCTTCACATAGTTCACGTGGGGAGTCCACGACAGGTTTCCGTCTATTATGACTACCAAGAAGCTGTGGCTTCTGCTGAAATACGTATTCTCCATTAATCGATATACTGTAAGCAGACACTGGTTTCCGCATAAACGCTACCACTGCACATTTTCCGCAGGATACCTCTAGACCTTGTTTACGAAGGTAGCATGACGTTGTACAAGCCTTCTGAAGGCAGGCGTGAAGCTGAAGCCTTTTCACACCTGATGTTCAAGTGCAGATGTCGTCAGAGTAGATACAGTGCTAGGTAGGTACTCGACTAGTCCAGTGAAAGTTAGATTGAAAAGTGTAAGGCTTAGCAATCCTTCCTGGGGAACTCTTGGGCTGCTGTAATAATCAGGTGTTGGGCAATTCACTGTGATCATGTAAAATGATCTCACCTGTAAGTAGCTGTACAACCACATATATATCTTGCCACAAAGACCTACTGTTTCCAAAGCACTAAGGATGCCTTCATAGGTGACATTGTCGTAAGGCCCCTTAACGTCTAAAACAGGGCGGCTCACAGTCTCTTACAGGTTTTCTGGTGTTTAACGTATGTCACCAGATCAACAACGTTGTCGATTGACCAATGGCCGTGCCTGAATCCGGTCATGGATACTGGATAAATTTCGTTGTGCTCTAAATACCACTCCACTCGTGTTAGTATCATTCGTTCCATTGTTTTTCCCACACAACTGGCAAGCGAGATAGGACGGTATGAGGCAATATCCCAAGGAGATTTACCAGTTTTTCAAAGTGGAATGAGGCGACTTGACTTCCATCCTTGAGAAACCGTACTAGTCTTCCAGGAGTCGTTGTATAGGCGTAAGGCTACCTTCCGAGGTTCGTCGCCAAGATTACAAAGGACACGGTACGTAATGCCGTCAGGTCCTGGTGCTAAAGAACGTCTGCACAGTGCCCGCGCCGCTTCTAGCTCATCCATAGAAAACCGGCATTCTATAAGGGGATCACGTCAGGGTGGTAGGTTGTCAAGTGTTTCCATTTTTGTTTCCGTGAAATTGGACTTGCCGGCAATTCTTCTGCAGAAGAATTCTGCTGCGTCAATATCTCTGCATCGTAGGTGAAGTACCAAAGATGTAAACGGGTGTGAATGACCAAATGTTGCGCTAAGACCCCGGACAGTTCTCCACATAAGTGATAGGGGCTTTCGCGGATCCAACGATTCGCAGAAGGATGGCCAACGTCGCCAAACCAGTTTATCGATGTGCCGTTGCACTTTTTGATGGGTCTAGCCAGCCTCAAATCATCCATGCACTTTGTCCATCTGTACTTACGTTCTGCACGACGACGTATTGCGTGAAGTTTTTGAAGCACGATGTCGAAATTGGTGCGCTTGTAACTAGTCAAAAGTGAGTGCGTAGTATTCTGCAGGGCATCCTTCATCGAGTCCTCTAGGTTATAGGATGAGCCGTCGCTACAACAGTCTTCCAATAACTTTAATATCGGCCAATAGGTGTATTTGAGGTTTCTGGAGGACTTGGAGCTGGTGAAACCTTCTATCCGTGGGTAAGTTGGAATATGGTCGCTGCCCCGCGTTTGCAGATCCGAAAACCAGTGCAATATTGTGGTAAATGGCTGAAAAACCAAAATAAGGTCCAGGCAGCTACTATAGGCTGATTCACGTAAATATGTGGGGCGTTCATTATTACAAACGCAAGGTTCGTAGTCCGAGGCAAAGGACACACTCTTCTTCCTCTATGGTTGACCCTGGAGCGTCCCCATAAGAAAATGGTGGGCGTTAAAGTCACCAGTGGTCACCCATGGGCTTGGAGTAGATGTTAGAATACCGCGTAAGCGCTCGCAGTCGAGGCGGCTTGATGGAGACATGTAGGCTCCGAGAATCGTGAAAGTAACCTTATTTTTTTCGCAGTAAAGCACACATATTGATTCTCCTCATCAAGCGAGACTGTGTGGTGAACGTAAGTGAGGTCACAGAGCATGAATACAATAACCTGGCTGCCATCTCCGTTAGTGGAGGACAGCACTCATATCCTAACAGTCTGAGTGAAGCAGACATGCGGAGTTCGCCAGGACAAGGAACATCGCAGACAGGTTGGGTTCGTCAGGACAAGGGACATCGCAAGGACAAGGATTGACCCTAAGGTGCTTCACCCCGCTAAAGGAGAGTGAGATAACTTGCTGAAAATTATAATTATAAAACTAGTTGGTTGCACGCCAGTAGACTCGAATTAATGTTTTATAAATGTGGAAGTGAAGACCAATAGACGAGAGTGACACGGAATATTGTTACAGCTGATCAATCCCCCTTTCACACGCAGTGGCGCAATGTCTCCGATCGGTGACTTGACGTAGCACGCAGCTCGTCGATTGGTCAAAACCAGTAACGACGACGGCCTACCCTTTTCCCTCCCTCTGAGGAAAGCGGGTAGTCAGGCCACGCGAAAGTTTGAACCCAGCTGAAATTGATGTTCTAACCCAAGCAACTTCCTTAATATAGCACGCATTCACTAAATTCTCGCGGCAACATGTTCACAAAGCAAAATTGCACATATTTCTGTTTATATCAGTTTTTAGACCTCGCGGTTGTTTACTAGTCTTTTCAAGAGAGAGAGAATAAACTTTATTGAAGAATTAAAATTACGTGACTAATCCCGGGTGGAGCCCTCTTGTAGAGCCCCACTGGCCACAGCGGCTCGCCGGGCCTGGTCTAGGGTCACCAGTTGGCTCCCCAGTGCCAGCTCGGAAAGCCGTGCCTCCCAAGACCACGTTGTGAGTGTTTGTAGTGAGCGCACCAACCTAGATACTGCATTGGCTGGCCGCTCGGTACATTGGTAGGTTATGTGTGTAAGTGTGGCTGTGTGGTTACTACACCATGGGCATACCCCTGTTGTGTATATCTGTGGAAAAATTGCGTGTAGTTTTGATATGTGGGGGTATGTGTTCGTTTGGAGGCGGCGCCAATCCCGGGCTTGTTGGCTGCTTAAGTTCGGATGTGGAGGGGCGTACGTGCGTCTTGTAAGGCGTTGGTTTTCCAATATCTGCCTGCTTGTTACACTTTGCTCTTCATGATGCCCTGTGAGGTGTCCTGAGGAGAGTCCTGCGTCTCGGCCAGTAAGTCCGCGAGCTACGCAGTTTGCCTCCTCGTTCCCCCCCAGGCCGTCATGCCCTGGGCACCAAGTGACGCCATGTGCCTCCATCAACATGAACCCCAAAATATCAGTGACGCACCTTGAAAGTGTGCCTCTAAGGTATAAGCGACATGCAGCTTGTGAGTCTGTCAAAATATACGCTGAGCGCCCCCTTCTTTCGGCTTCTCTGATTGCCAAGGCTATGGCTGCTGCCTCTGCGGTGGCACTTGATCTGGTGCGTAGGGACGCGCAGGCCACGACTTTGCTTTGGTTAGTCACTGCCAATGCATATGCTTGTTTCTGGAGCCTTGTGGTGGCGCGGGATAAAGACTGACGTCGGTAAAGTAAGCGTCTGGATCGCTACTTCTCTGCAGGAGTTTTCGTGCTCGCGCTTGACGGCGCTTTTTGTTGTAGAGCGGGTGCATGTTTTTTGGAACTGGTTCCACGATTATTTGATCACGTATTTGCTTGGGTACAATGACTGTCTCATCGCCACAGTATTGAGGGGTCAGAGGGTATCCCAGCCTCTGTAGCAGTGTTCTTCCCTGGAGCGTAGTGGTGAGTCGTTCTCGCTGTGCGATTAGCGTGGCGGCGGCCAATTCTTCATACGTATTATGCATGCCGAGTCCCATGAGTTTTTCTGTGCTTGTGCTGTTCGGAAGTCGCAATGCTGCTTTGTACGCAATTCTGATGAGTCTGTCAATCTGCTCTATTTCGGGCTTGCGTGTTGATTGAAAGGGAAGAGCGAACGTGACTCGGCTGAGAACGAAGGCATGTACAAGGCGTACCGTGTCGGCCTCTGTCATCCCATCATTACTTCGCGCAATTCTAGCTATAAGGGATGCAATACTCTTTACGGTGTGTTTGAGTTTGCCTATTGCAGTCTTTACGCTGTTGTTTTCTTGCACGTGCATGCCTAATATTCGAGCTACTGGGGTCCTGTTGATGATCTGTCCGGCAATTTCTAGCTGCAGCGCGGGTGCACGGTTGGACCGAGTGCGTGGGGGTCTTATTTGCAAATATTCCGATTTGCTAGGTGCGCACGACATGCCTGCAGCAGTGAGGTAGCCTTGAATAATGTCTATAGCGGTTTGCAGTACATCTTGTCGTTCTCCATAGGAGCCCTTTGTTGCCCATAGCGTAATATCGTCCGTGTAAAAGGCACAGCCCAGGTTTGGTACAGTCTCCAGCTGGAGGACTAGTTTCCGGAGGCCGATATTGAATAAAAATGGAGACAAGATGGAGCCCTGAGGTGTGCCTTTCAGTGGGAGGTCGTATGGTGATGATTTGGTACCAGCTATGCCAATCTGCGCCTTGCGATTTCCAAGAAAATCAGAGGCATAGTTGAATATGCGTTGTCCGCATCCTATGGCTGCAAGACCGTCTAGTATGGTAGAGTGCGCAATATTATCAAATGCTTTTTCGATGTCGAGTGCAACGAGTAGATTGTTGAGACTACCTGGCGCTGGGTTAAGCACTTCCTCTTTGAGCAGTAAGAAGATATCCTGGGTAGACACTCCTCGCCTAAATCCGTACATAGATGTTGGTAGAAGCCCCCGTTCTTCTGTGTATTGGTCAAGGCGAGTGAGTATAACTTTTTCGAAGAGCTTGCCAATGCATGACGTTAAAGAAATTGGTCGTAGCTGATCAAGGCTTCGCCGTTTGCCTGGTTTAGGTATGAGTACAACCTGTGCCAGTGTCCATTCTGCAGGTATCTTTCCACTCGGTGTCCAGACTTCCTGATTAAAGTGGTCTGTGATGGCTTGTAATGCTTCATCGCTGAGGTTCCGTACCATGGCATTTGTAATGCCATCCAATCCGGGCGCTGTATTTCTTTTGAAGCTTTGAGCCGCTGCATAAACCTCCGCAAAGGTTATGGGGGCGTCGAGCTCAGTGTTGGGTTCTCCATTGTATTCTTGACTGGGTGTTGGGCTAACGTTTCGCTTGCGTTCTCCTGTGTAGCGTTGTTTCAGCTCTTCTATTAACTGATCCGGATCACCTTGAAATTCCCCAGCTAGCCGTTGAAGGGTAGCGTTTGTTTCGGTTCTTGTTGCAGAGGGATCCAAAAGACTCCGTAGGATGTTCCACGTCTTTTTCGTGCTTAATGTGCCTTTTAAGGAATCGCAGAAGGTGCGCCAGTTGTTGTTGTAAAGTTCCTTTGAGTATGTGTTTACTTCCTCCGTGATTTTCGCTATACGGAGTCTGAGTTTCTTATTTAGCTTTTGTCGGCGCCACCATTTCGTGAGGCCTCGACGAGCTTCCCAAAGATGTGTCAAGTGGGTGTCAATGGCAGGTGCGTCGGTAGTTGTTTGATATATCTTGGTGTTCTTGTCATAGAGACCCTTAATGTACGGTGTCCATTGGGCTATAGTTGTTGGCTTGGGCCCGTCTACTTCCTGTTGCTCTCTATATTTAGTCCAGTTAGTCAGTCTGGCTTTTCCGAGCGGGCGTCGCAGTCGAGCTGTTTCATATGTTATTTGCACAATATTGTGATCGCTGCCCAGATTGTCGTCCAGCACACTCCAGCGCATGGTCGCGGCATTGTTGGTTACGGTAAGGTCGGGAGTGGTGTCCCTATTGACACTGTTTCCTATACGAGTCGGTATGCCCGGTGTCGTGAGGAGTGTGTAGTCGTAGCGCTGTATCGCTTCTAAAAGTCGCGTACCTTTGGGTCTGTCTGCGCTATAACCCCATGTGGTGTGCCAAGCGTTGAAGTCCCCAGTGATGATCAAGCGGTCGCGTGGTTGAAGCTTGTTGTTCAAATAGTGGAAGATATTGCTGAATTCTGCTTTTCTGTCTTGTGGGAGACTGTATATGTTACATATAACCTGCCTCGGGCGTCCTTTCTTCGCTGGCCAGAGCGTTACGATAAGGTGTTGCGTCTCTTCGTTCGGTGCCGTTATGCATGTAGCTGCCAATTCTTTCCGGACGAGTGTCGCAATCTTAGGTGTATTTGGATCCATGTACAGTTTGTAGCCAGACTGTTTTAGGCCTGGCTCCCACCTCTTGCAAGCAGATTACGTCAGGAGGAACCAGCGCCACCTTTATGTATAGAGTGAGTGTAGCGTGCTTGTTGTGCAGGGAACGACAGTTCCAGGACCATATAGTGAGATTCTCGTTTGCTATGCGTCGGTTAATTGCCATGATGCGAGGAGGTGGGTGTGCTTTCAGCGTCCGAGGTAAGCGTGCTTTTGGCGTCGGACTCCTGGGACCGCTGTTGGCTCTGCTTACGTCGACGCTTCGTTTCTTTGTCGAGGCTTTCATGAACGTATCGCTTCAGGTCATGAAATTCAACAAAGAACTGTTTCATTTGGGCTTCTGTTTGCTGCAGTATGTGCTGTTGCATTAGCTGCAGTTGTTGTTGTAAAGTGAGGTTTGTCGCTGTTTGTTCTGTTCCTATATTGGCTACAGGATCTCGTGGTGGTGTCGATTGCGGTTGGATGTGCCCATTGTCCCGTAGCTTTTCGCTTGGGTGGCTAGTTAGATTTTGAGAGGCCTGGACTGTAGTTTTCGGGGTGGCTCCCATTAATTGGGCCAGCTGTTTTTCGAGCCACATTATTTTGTTCTCGTATTTGTCAAGGCGTTGCTTAAGCTGTTTGTTTTCAGCGATTACTGCTTGATAGTGTACGTTTTGTGTGATGGGGGGAGTACATGCAGACTTGGGAGCCACGGCTTCCGCCCAGCTTACCGGAAGTGATGATGCCTGTTGGGTGCATCCTTGATCCCCGCCGTTGCCTTTGGCTCCCCCTCCTGGAGGACTGCGGTGGAGGTTCTGCTGAGTCGGTGCTGGCGCGCTCTTCTTGGATGGCGAGTGCGGCTTTCTGCCCGGGGACCGTGAATGCGACCGGGAACTGTGCTTGTCATCGGCTGACTTGTAGGCGTTTTCTTCCTCTTCGGAGCAGAACCAGCGGAGATTCTTGGTCCTCGGTGGGTCGTTGCTAGTGCCCTGTTGAAGCTTATCACTGTGGCCTGCTTATACTTGCGGCTGTTTAGGCTTCGGCGGCTTAAGTCTTTTTTTGCAAGTTGGATCTCCTGTGGGGTGAGCCTCCCCGCACGAGGCGCAACTAATAGAACACGGATGTCCATCCGTTGGATTAGTCAGTCCGCACAGCCGGCAAATGGGGCGATCCGGATGCGGGCAAACGTCCGCGCGGTGTCCTTTTTCTCGGCAGACCTTGCAGACTTGAATCGTAGGTCGGAAGGGGTAGCAGCGGAGTTCACCCCCGTAATAGTAGACGGTACGAGGTAGCGTTGGACCGAAAAATGTAATGGCTGCGCTTTTCGTTGTGCCTATCATTCTGGCAGTGATGATCTCCACACCGTGCGTTCTGACACGTAGGTGCGCCATGAGAGTTTCGGTTGAGGTGTTCATCGGTACGCCGTGAATCACCCCTCTCAGAGTATCGTCTCCATTTGCGGCGTAGGCACGGACAGCGTGAGCCCTGCCATTAAGCACAAGGGCGCGTATCAGACGCACTTTGTCCGCCACTTCCTCATATTTGGTCGACAGAATCGCTATGTTTGACCCTGGGTTGATTCTAAGGATGAAATGGCCATCTCTGATGCCAGCTTGGCATGCCTCGATGATTGCTTGCGCAAGCGTAGGAGTCAGAATGTTTCTCAGCGGGAGGCCCTGGTTTGGACGAATGACGATCTTGTAATCGTCCTTCGGCAACGGCGGTAGCTTTGGCAATTTCTTGAATGTTGGCGTGCCTGTCTTAACTTGGTCCTGGAGCCCTGCGCTGCCACGCCTCCGCTCCAGTGCCTCTTGCTTGCGTTTTTTGGTGGATTTCGCTGCCTGCCAGCTAGCGTCCTCTTCTGCATGCGATTGAGCGCCGATAGCGTCTCGGCTCAACGTATCGTGGTCGCCCTGCAGTTGATCCATTTGGTCGTCTGCTGTACCATCCTGGTCTAGGAGGTGGTATTGTTGGTCGGTCGCCGCGTTGAGAGCCATAGCTGGATGAAGCTCCGACGCGGGCGTCCCCAGCGTCGGTGCAGCTGCCGGCGGCTCCCCAGGTCAGCGTTTGGTGAGCGTCCTAGGGGTGACGATAAAAAAAAAGGGGGTAAACAACAAGAGGGAAAGGCAGGGAGGTTAACCAGGCACATGCCCGGTTTGCTACCCTACGCTGGGGGAATAGGAAGGGGACATAAAGATGTAGGGGTGACGAGCTTTCTGAAGTCCTTTGGCACCTCCAAGTGGCAAGAAATCCTCTTGAGTGGTGCCCAGGCGTTCCTCGGAACTTCTTGAAGCTGATAGTAACGTTTTCGAGTGGTTGCAGACGGAAAACACCACTAAAAATCATGAGAATCCAGAGCGCGAAGCGAGCGCGTCTGCACTACTTCGAGCCCCCTGGCGGTCTTAGTCTTTTCAAAAGACGGGTGTTGGCACGCTTCGTTTTTTGCTTCACTCGGTTGGCCTATTGGGCATCACTGAACTACATTGTGTCCTTTTTACAGATCTGAAGTGATATAATAAGACGGTAACGGTCTTTTTGAATACACCTGCTGACGACTCTTTCTTCCTGCTGCATTCTGTCCTTCTTCGTCACGGCTCTCCGCATGTTGTGATGAGTTACCGACAACGGCATTTCAAACCTGATATTTAGGACCCATAAACTATGTCTTTCTGGGTCTGATAATCGGCACTCGTCCACTTACCATTCATAAATAGATGGCCTGAGCCAGTGTATGGATCGCACCTTGGCCAACATGCTTGCCGTGTATGCATACATTGGCCACGAAAAATGCAGCTCTTGTTTGCAATTCGCTACGCTCGCAAGCAACACCGCATGACACAAAATTATCTGACTTCTTGCTTCATTGTCACGATCCCAAAGCGTAGGCGACATACCTCTCTTCGCTGCACAAAGAGGACAGTCTTTCTTCGGGTACTTCAACGCAACAATTTTGGTATGTCTGTCTTTCTCGCGGTCTGTCGACCAACGCGGCTAAACTTTAACCACATCCTCAATGCCCACAAACTTCTGGTGTCTGCGTTCATACTTGCGCGATTGTCGAAACAAAAATAAATATTGCGCATATCTGAGGCATAATAACAACACATCAATATTATGCTGTGCGTTTCTTCATACTATAAAAAGCAAATATAGGTTTTTCTAAGGTTCTTAGCGCTTATTACGCTGTGCTGACAGTTGTTTCGTATTTAAAAAAAAAAAGACGCTGCGGCCCCCTACCTTGCATTCTACAAATTATGTCCTCTGAGAAGGCACTTGCACACCGCACGCTCACTATATCGAAGACCATCCTTTCCTTTTCTGAGACTACTGCCAGATGGCGCTCATGCCTCACGCAGCGCCTCCAAAATCTCATTCATCAATGTTTTCGCGCAAAACATCAAATAGACGTTTTATGCACTGTTGGGACCGGGCTATGCAGGCACCGAAGATCCGGGATCAGGATGTCGAGGCAGGAGGAGGTTTAACTCAGTAGAGCAGGTTTATTTACATTATTTACTCGAAACGAGATCTCTGGTACGAAGCTCTGCATTGAGAAGCTCTACATTGCAAGGCCCTTCTTAGAACAAGCCCTGTGAACAAGCACTGAGCAGCCCGCCAGGGCAGTTTTTTTAAACAGTCTCATTTCTCCAGATCCATAGATCGGAGAATAGGTCCATGATGCATTGTTCAATAACATCTTCCACAGCACTCACGAGAGTCATTATGCCGGCACCGCCCCCAACAAACACACATACACGATCTAAACATGTGTATGATACTGGCGATGCTGCCTCCTTTGGAAAAATCTTGCTCGCAGCGATCGGGGTGAAACGAGTTTGTCATCTCGCCACTCAGGCCGGCCACCCATGCTTTGTTGACCAGTGGTCGCGGCTAGGCACCTCCGAGGAATAATGCCTGCATATCTGGAGCTGATTTGAGCGTCGGTGGCCCATATGTCAGAGACGCACAGCGCGGTGGTTCGATGTCCATCTTCGGCGGAAACTCAGCATTGTAGCTTTTCCTGGGGCACGAAGACGCCACGTGTGGCATATATGCGCCGACCGTAACGATAGCAGTGCTCCGTCGAGTAATTACAGCCACGCACCGCCGTGCACATGAAAACAGCAGGTCCTCTTCGGGCTGCTTCTTGTCTCCACAAAATGAGGCGGCAGCCTTCCTTCCGATCAGGCGGCCGCGGCATAAAGGTGGCTCGCCAAGCGCAACAGCACCCTCTCCAGACGGAAGACTATGGTCTTTCGACGACATTTGCAGTAAAACATGCAGATATGGTGCCATTATTTTTTTTCTTTTGCTTTTGACACCTTTGTAAAAACGCACGAAAGTGCTGTACAGGTAGAGGCAGAAACAACTTTATTTTGCTCTACAGGTATACCGGACCACGCCTCATATTCAGGCGTTTGAATGACATCAAGTCGAAAACGCTAAAACTATCGTTGACAACCGCTGGTCATGCCGAACCCAACACGTTGGCTGGCATGTTGCCCGGGTGAAGCATTACGTTAATCGCGGCCGGTAACTCGCTTCGAAAGCTTCTTTAGCATCTGGAGAAGTTGTCACGCTGAGGGAGTTTGCTACATCCAAGAAGTGGAGGCAGAGGAGTACACCAGCATAGAGTATTTGCTGGCTCAATCGTCCTGCCACTTGCACTCTACTGCACATCTCACAGTTCGCTCACCTTGTAAGCAATTAAATTCCATCGTTACAATGTTTTCACGCTCTCACAACATTAAAGGCGCTTTTACCTGTAAGCTTTTTCCATATTTAGGTGAAAACGCGTAAGACTTCGGGGGAGAGGGGAGGAGGGGGTATGTGGGGTAGGAGCAACGCTTAACGAGACTCTAGGTGCTTGTTCAAGAAAGCACGACATTCTTTAGCGATGTGGCCGAAAAAATAGTTGTTCATAATACTGTTCACTTTCACGCACAGAGGCGGTCCCTGTGAATTTAGGGTTCGAAGCAGGGAAGTGTCTGTTTTGGATCAGGTCAGGAGCAGTCAAAGTAAAATTTAAACTCTCGAGAAGGGGAACATAGCTAAATTTTCGTTAAACATTCTCATCAGTGTACATACAGGAAACGTTGCTGCAATGTGAACAAGAAGACATGGCTAACAATATGAGAGAAATAATTTAAAGGTCTAATCCCGAAAGAGTCTCACATTCTGGCTTCACCGCAAAATTTAAGACGTGCGTTGAAGTGAAGCACTAGTTTTCCGACAACCATGACACTTACAGGTTCTGCGAACAACAGGTATAAGGTTACTCGAAAAAGAAAAAGTACAAGAAACAAAAAATGAATCAAACTCGTTGCAAATGAGAATACATGGTTTCGATTACCTGCGTATATTGTGCATTCAGTAATTGCGAGAGCACACAATAGATAATGCTTTATCGTAATCAATAATTGTTAGAGGCACGAGCTCCGCTTGACTATAAACAGAGTGTAGCGGACTTACCGGAATAACGTGATGTAATTGTGCATGCGCCGTACACTAAACGACTTGTCACTTTCTCTGAACGCCAGCTGTATTTTCTATACAGGGGGTCCAATTATTGTGCAGTACGGTTTAAAAAAAGTAACGGCGTTAAATGAAGATTACCTAACGCATACTGTTCTCAGTGCAATGTAGTAGCCAGTAATATTTTTGTTTCGTTACGACAAATTATTATTTAGCCATAATTTTATGGCTAAATAAGTGCTCGGCTAATTATCGTTGCGTCAACGAGGCCGACGTGCGCGTGTTAAATGACATTCAAGTGCGCTACTTTCGACAAAGTACTAACGTCATGCTCGTTTTTTTGTTGTTGTTGATAAAGAGAGCCTGCGAAATTTTAAATGCGACACGTGACAAGACTGCTCACATTAGCGCCCATCGGTAAACGGCGCGCTCAAACAGGTTCACTCTAAGGTAGCTTGTATCAATGAAAAAATTGTTGAAACAAATTCGGATCGCGCTATCTGACACGTCCCGTCTGCAGAAACGCACCGCTTTTGATTTTACACAGTCAAGCTGGAATCAGAACAGTGTTTCTGATACTTTATCAATAAGAACACTTCGGCGTGAGATGTGTAATGACAGTGATGCTCAATCAAGCAAAAGGAATCCCCGTGTAATTGCCACACATGTGGTTGGCGCACGACCTGCCCTGGGTCCATCCCAATTTGCGGACCACTGTCTCTGGCAACGGAAAAGATACTGAGAATGGTAGACAAGACTTTATACATGAGGAAAACTTCTTTGTGTATTTTTGAATAGAAGACTGTCATGCCTTGGGGCAGACTTTCGAAATAAAAACATGGCAGATCTGTCGTACAGTGGGAATCGATGATACGCGAAGCACGAATGAGAAAGGTAAATATGTCACTTTAATTCAGCACAACGTTACGAGATGGAAGTAAATAATGCCCTACATGACTTCCGTGTCATGATTACCATGCTTGGATGTGTCATTTATCTTCATCATTCATTCAACGTTACGAGATGGAAGTAAATAATGTCCTACATGACTTCCGTGTCACGATTATCATGCTTAGATTTGTCGTTTACCTTCGTCATCTATTCACGTCACGTGATACCAAGTTTAGCATATGAGGAGCTAGCGGAATGGTCGCGAACACGCTATGAGCGTGGTATGTTTTCATGTTGTTACACGACACGTATGTCAAGATTATCATGTTTGCACCAGTCATATACTTTCGTCATCTATTGACGTCACGTAACACTAAACTTCTTATATGTGGAGTGTACAAAACGGCCGCGAACGCATCATAAAGGGCCCAATATACTCCAATGTAGCGTTGACGCGCGTACACGCTCGGCACAGCGACGCTACATTAGTAAAACGCGAGCACTCTATAGTCTGAAGCATGGCACGACTGGCGCTACCAGCGTCCGTCGGTGCCGCCCGACGGCAACCGGCTCGAAATGCGGCATGCTGTATTTCGCGCCGATGCGTTACCTAGACAACACTGCCTCTCCCTCTTTTCGTGACGGACGAACGCCGGACGTGTTGAAACGCGCATGCGTCAAAGCAATGCAGCGCGCGCCTGTGAGTCACACAATATCAAATTTGGACCGATGCCTAGCATGGCAACGGCTGTGTGACGCGACGAAATGAACGCTGACGAGCACGCGCACCGCGTCTCGTCGAAATGTATTGGAACCTTGACTGTGGCATGTAGTCATGTTCTCACATGACACGTATCTCATGATTATCATGTTTGCACCGGTCACATACCTTCGTTATTCATTGAAGTCACGTAATACCAAATTTGGCATCTGTGAAGCTAGCGAAACGACCGTGAGCATATGATGAGTGTGGCATGTAGTCATGTTGTGACATGACACGCATGCCATGATTACTATGTTTGGATGTGTCATTTGCCTATGTCGTCCGTTCACGTCACGTAATACCGAATTTGGTACATGAGAAGCTAGCAAAACAGCCCCGAGCGCGTCATGAGCGTATAACATGTAGTCATGTTCTTACATGACACGCATCTCATTTTTATCATGCTTGTTCCAGTATCATACCTTCGTCATCCATTCACGTACCATAATACCAAATTTGGTTTATGTGATCCAAGCGAAACGGCCGCGAGCGCATCATGAGCGTGGCATGTAGTCATGTACTTACATGACACACACGTCATGATTTTCAAGTTAAGGTCTGTCGCTTGTGTTAGCCATGCAATCATGTCATACCATAGCAGTTTCGCAACATGCCATGTGAACGAAACCACCGCATGAGCTGCAGGACCATGAAATGTAAATCATGACATTCATGAGAAACATGTCATCCTTTTCATTTTATGACTAGTCAAACATGTTCTTCATACAGTCTTGGTATGTCATACCAAGTTTGGTATTGATACCATTATGGAAATGGCCAGGAGAGCAAGAAGTTGTAGGCGGCTAGATAGATAGATACGCTCAAAGTCGCCGAAGCTCGCTAAGAAATGCGTCGCATTTATAATACCTTTTTGCGACATGTTGTTGCCGGTTTCTTAACAAAGTAAGAGAAACGATGGTACGCTAAATATTGAACAATTTAGGCACACACAGGGTGTTTGGTTAGGCTGGCGCTTTCTTTAGGCTGACTATATTGATAAAAAAAATGATGGCAGATCCACGAGGTGAATGATGATGAGATTGGGCGAAGTTCCTGGAAGTAATACAGTGAAATTTTCTTCCGTTAATTCGCCTGGCGATATGCGCGCTTCCTCGCCACTTCCCATTGTCGAACGTTTTCAAGATCTGCTTCGCGATGTCGACGTGCTGTCTTGGCCTCTCGTTCCCGTACAGGATCTTGCCGACGCTGACGTGCCATTGCAGCTTCTTGTTCACGTACGGCAGGATCTTGCCAACGCTGCCTTGTTGATGTGGCTTCTTGTTCCCGTGCAGCAGGATCTTGCTTACGCTGACGTGCCGCTGCAGCTCCTTGTTCACGTACGGCGGGATCTTGCCGACGCTGCCTTGCTGATGTGGCCTCTTGTTCCCGAAAACAGCATGATCTTGCCGACGCTGCCTTGCTGATGTGGCCTCTCGTTCCCGTACGGAAGGATCTTGCCGATGCTGATGTGCCACTGCAGCTTCTTGTTCACGTACGGTGGGATCTTGCCGACGCTGCCGTGTTGATGTGGCTTCTTGTTCCCGTACAGCAGGATCTTGCCGACACTGACGTGCCGCTGCAGCTTCTTGTTCACGTACGGCGGGATCTTGCCGACGCTGCCTTGCTGATGTGGCCTCTTGTTCCCGAAAACAGCATGATCTTGCCGATGCTGCCTTGCTGATGTGGCCTCTCGTTCCCGTACGGAAGGATCTTGCCGATGCTGATGTGCCACTGCAGCTTCTTCACGTACGGCGGGATCTTGTCGACGCTGCCTTGCTGATGTGGCTTCTTGTTCCTGTACAGCAGGATCTTGGCGGTGACGTCGCACAGCTTCCCGGCGCGCTTCAGCCTCGCGTGGTCTCACTTTAGAGTCCTGTGTGCGAGCGCGCGCCGCCGCTGCCCTGCGCACCCGCCTTTCGCATCCTTATCCATACGAGCACACACCGGCGGCAACGAGCATCGGCAACTACAAACCTGTATCGATATGGTTTTGATTAAAAAACCATTGCTTTAGAAAAAAAACTTGGCGTCTTTCGTTAAGCAGCTGGCGTCTTCTTTTGTTTTGCTTTAGAAACATTTGGCGTCTTTTCGTTTTGCTTTTAGAAAACATCTGGCGTCTTTTGTAGGTTTATTTCATCAATCAATGGTATTTTGAACAAAAAAGTTTTATTGTTTAATCACGCACAGGAGAAATCTCACAAGGCACTACCTTGGAGATAAACAATGGCTGCTACTGGGAATGAGAGAGAGCAGAAGTCGGCTTTCAACACTTCAACTTCTACTAACGTTTCTTACTGGAACATGCCAATGGCTGCTAATGGGGAATGATAGACAGAAGAATTCGGCTTTTAGTTAACGCGCACGCAGCGAATTTTTTTATTGTTCAACAACGCACAGGAGAAGTCTCCCACGGGCACCACCTTGGAGGTCAAAGCGTAAGACTAATTACACACTACTACTACAATTACGACTATTAGGGACGAAAGGGTGCCGCTATAAGGAGCTTCGCCCCTAAAAGCGCTTCGCTGGGATGGAGCAAGTAGACGGTATCGGAGTCATTATATAAACAATCTAAGTGCGTTTGTTGACAGACACAGAATATTTTAGTACCATCAATAGTCCCATGCCGTGCTTGCAGGTGGACGAGTGAAACAGATAGCAAAACTGTTGGTTTAGCTTCATTGTAATATAGCGCAAAAAGACCAAGACAGGAGATAAAGGAGTATACAGGAAAGACACAGGGCTAACGCTTTTGTTAGTCCGGCGTCTGTCCTGCGTACTCCTTCATCTCGTGTGTTCGTCTTTTTGAGCTTTTTTTTACAATCGACACGTTAATTTTATGGTGCAAGGTGTATTCAAACGCGCAGGGGTATAGTATTGAAAAAAAAGGCTCTGTTTGCACAGTTGGACAACCACTGCATGTAAATTTAGTGAGGGTTTTCTCAAGTGGTTAGACCTGTTTGTTCTTTCTCGTCCTGTTTAAAGATATTATCGATTAGACGACTGCTACACACATAAAAATAAATATCAGAATACAAAAGGCTTGCGCGCAATGGATGCGAGTCACAATAAAGTAAGCAGGGTGCATGCAGAAATTATACTTGCCTACAAGGGCACAAAAATGTAGCAGCGCAAAGAGTAGCCTTCGCATATTTCAGCGCACTTCTAAGAACTTCAAGTTGTTCAGAAACTACGAAACATATATATATATATATATATATATATATATATATATATATATACTACAAGCCGTAGTAAAGTAATGGCGAAAAATAAGCTCTGCCGCTGACATTGGACAACTGATGTTGATGTTGGTTATGATCAATGTAAGAACCTAAATAACTGAGCGCTTCGTATGAATCATGAATCATGACGAATGTATAGCGCAGTCGTCTACATGCCGAGGAAAAAGCTACAGAAAATTCTGCCAATAAGAAATTCAAAGTAAATGGAACATCATTAAACAGGTAAGTTTTTATTGACATTCTGACCTTTTGATGATCGTCACAGGCATCTGTATTACAAGTCACGAAGCAGCTTTTCAGTCAACAAATGGCTATTGCTACGCAGAAAAGACCGAAATTCAAACCTCAATTCCCGCCGTGAAAGCTCATAAAGCCCAATGGTAATAGACACAATTATTACAAAATTTTGACCAATGAAAAGACAAGCACACCAACGCGTCCCCTATCAAGGAAGATCAATGCAAGCGTGATCACTGATACCCATCGAGACCATTTAGAGATTAATTATTTTTGTCTAATCTCAATATAGATAGAATGTTAGATGCTCAAAGAAAACGCCGCGTCATCAATTTTCGAAAAATTTGCCGCCTGTTCTCAGTCACTCAGTGCTGACGTTCACGCACTTCTGCTCTAATGAACCAAAGTAAGCCGTAAACTCGCTTAACGCCAGTGTTGTATAAAAGTCACACCTAAATTACCAATGCTATATTAACCGTGTATATGAACGTCATGAATGCCGGCTTGCGGTGAAACGCGCTGTTACCAAGCGCATGAGGCGAAGCGAGAATGTACTGAAAGGAACGGCCTTTGAAATAAACCGAAAAACAGCGTTCGACTGATGATTGCCATGTAGGGTTTAACGTCCCAAAACCACCATATGATTATGCGAGACGCCATAGTGGAGGGATCCAGAAATTTCGACTACCTGGGATTCTTTAACGTGCACCTAAATCTGGGCACACGAGCCTACAACAATTCCGCCTCCATCGATAATGCAGCCGCCGCAGCCGGGATTTGATCCCGCAACCTGCGGGTCAGCAGCCGAGCACCTTAGCTAGCCAGTAGACCACCGCGGCGGGGAACAGCGTTCGACTAACCACTTAAGTGTTCGTGCCGGTAAAGAAGGTCACTAGTCAGCGCAATGAACAGCTAACCTAAAGCACGTGCGTTTTATTTCGGGCAACTACAGTTTGATTTCAACGAGGTGAAATGCAAAACTACTTTTATCTACTCATGAAATTAAAATTGACCCACGGCGGTGGTTTCGTGGCTATGGTTCTCCCCAGCTGAGGCGAAAGTTAGAAGACAGAATCGTGGCTGGAGCAGTCACCTTTCAGTGGAGCAAAACTGCCATAGCTCTGTTCACTTAGACTGAGGTGCTTGTTTCCAGACAGTCAACAGTTTTAAGTGTGAATACACTTTATAAGCGACCCCAAACCATCCACCCCCGTCGGCGGCGTCCGCAGTCTTCTCTCTATCTTTAAAAGAAATAGGATTTTGCGGGCCGCAGTGCGACGCTCTACCGAATAAGCCACGGACGTGACGCTGATATCGGTGTCAGTAACGCGCCTTATATCTTTAACGCCGCTGCGTGCGTCCCCCTCCCCCTTCGCTCGCTCCTCCGCTCTCCTCGCTCGCTGCAGCTACGCGCGCACCCGTCTTTCTCGCGCGCCCGCCTTCTCTCTCAGTCTCCCGTCGAGAGCGGGTCGTGCGATACGTGATGCTATGAGGGGGAGTAAAGTTAAAATCCGTTGGCATTCGCCAGTGAGTTAACGTTAACTCCCCCGTGTGCTCAAATTGCGATTTCCAGGAACCGTTACACCATAAAGGCACCATAGTGTGATTAATAAATATAATAGTGCGAATTAATAAATACCCCTTATAGCATCACCCCGTGCATTCGCACTTAACCATGTTCACCCTCGGGGAAATGCTTGGGAGTTTTTTAGGGGCGAAGCTCCTTATAGCGGCACCCGTTCATCCCCCGTAGTATGTAACAAGTACAACATTTTGACCTCCAAGGTGCTGCCGGTGAGAGACTTCTTCTGTGCGTTGTTGAACAATAAGAAATAATGCTCAATGTACATGTCAATGGCTGCTAATGGGGAATGAGAGACAGGAGCATTCGGCTTTTAGTTAACGCGCAGGCTGCGATCACCATTAGCAGCCATTGGCATCTACATTGAGCACTATCTGACAAGAAAGGGTTGCTACGTTATACTCGCTGGGTGTAACCTCCTTAGCTTTAGAAAGGTTTAGCGAGCGTTGAGCCGCAGTGCCATTATTACAATGAACTTGTATATACCATGAATGAACTCGAGGTGGTTAAAAATGGGAAGTAGATACGAAGCGCAAGCCGTATGAAAGTAAAAGCCGAATTCTTCTGTCTCTCATTCCCCATTAGCAGCCATTGTCATGTACATTGAGCACTATCTGACAAGAAAGGGTTGCTACGTCATACTCGCTGGGCGTAACCTCCTTGGTTTTCGAAAGGTTTAGCGAGCGTTCGGCCGCAGTGCCATGAATACAGTGAACTAGTATATACCATGAGCTCGAGGTGGTTAAAGGTGGGAAGTGGACCCGAAGCGCAAGCCGTAAGAAAGTGTGCGTGTGCCACCTCTCGTTTAGTCCTTGGAATGTCCGCTGGGTGGCGGTGCTTCTATATGGGGAATATATGATGAAAAGATGCGAGATGGTGGTACTTGGAGTGTTGAATAGATGGACGAACGGACACATAGACAGATGCATGGATGGACGCATGAACGGACGCAGGGGCGGCTGCATGGACGAACGCAGGGACGGACGCACGAACAGACACGCGCACGAACGGGCTGATGGACGCATGGACGGTCACACTGACGGACGCATGGACGGATGGAAGCAAGAACGAATGGACGGACGAATTCTTCGCCCCACTCTCCATCATTCACTCCGTGGATATGCTGCCATATTTTTTTTCTTCCACTAAGGCATCTCAGAATGAGATAGTTATTTTCAGACGTAAAACCTCACAAAGTAAAACACAATTCCTGTGAAGATTGAAAAATTTCACGCCGCCTAAATAATCTAGTGAGAAATATGAGGGTGTGTCACAAACATATCCTTTTGTCCCACAAAGATTTTAAAAAATCTCAGCATATCCACGGAGTGAATGATGACGAGTGGGGAAAAGCGTCCGTCAGCCCGTCTTTGCTTCCGCCCGTTCGTTTATTCTTACTTCCGTCCGTCATCGCGACCATCCGTGCGTCAATCCATTCGTCCGTCTGACCATACGTTCGTCCGTGAGCCCGTTTATCTGTCCGCCCGTCCATTAGTGCATCCAACTGTCCGTACATCCGCGCGTTCATCCATTCGTCCGTCCATGCGTCCATCTAGTGAACAGTCCAAATACCGCCATTTCCCATCTCGCAACCCCTGTGGCTACATACATACATACATACATACATACATACATACATACATACATACATACATACATACATACATACATACATACATACATACATACATACATACATACATACATACATACATAATACATACATACATACATACATACGTGCATACATACATACATACATACATTCATACATACATACATACATACATACATACATACATACATACATACATACATACATACATACATACATACATACATACATACATACATACATACATACATACGTGCATACGTACATACATACATACATCGGGGACGCATGACCCACGGCTTAAAGAGCTTCGCCCCAGAAACCCTGGCACATGCCTATTTTATCCCCATTTTGACATTCCAGCAACAGAACTCCTAAAGACAGCAGAACTCTTAAAGACAGCAAAGGTGCTCAATTAAAGCAACTTTGAATGCCAGAATATGAATTGGCATACAGATCTTCAGTCCCTTCACAGCAGAGGCATTTAGAGCCAATAAATGTGCAGCAGCGGTGTCGCATCCGACTGTGGAGCAATGTGAACGTAGAAATGCCTTTCAAGGGCATCCACCTCTGCAACATATTCGAGGAGCCAGTCTTGAAAATTCGCCCCGCCGCGGTGGTCTAGTGGCTAAGGTACTCGGCTGCTGACCCGCAGGTCACGGGATCAAATCCCGGCTGTGGCGGCTGCATTTCCGATGGAGGTGGAAATGTTGTAGGCCCGTGTACTCAGATTTGGGTGCACGTCAAAGAACCCCAGGGGGTCAAAATTTCCGGAGCCCTCCACTACGGCGTCTCTCATAATCATATGGTGGTTTTGGGACGTTAAACCCCACATACCAACCAATCATGACATTGATGACTCACAAATGCTAATCATGTTATTACTAGTGAATTATGCTCGTCATACAGGCGTGTTATGCCATACCGAATTTGTTATTGACACCATCAACGAAACGGCCAGGAGAGCTAAAAGTCGTACGCGACTAGATAGATAGATAGATAGATAGATAGATAGATAGATAGATAGATAGATAGATGCGCTCAAAGTCGCCGAAGTTCGCCAAGAAATGCTTCGCATTCAAAATCGAAGACATTTGCTCTAGCAAGGCAATAATCTCGATGTTACTTAGCCATGGCGACCAGTGAGAAAAAAAATTGCCCGCAGCTTCCCTCGGGGGAACACTGAGGAGGATGCGGAGCATATAATTGGTTAACGGGGTGTTAAAGTGCGACTTACTTGGGTCGATGGCTAAATTGGTTAACGTGGTTGTGAAATGGGGTGCTAAATTGCGACTTACTTGGGTCGATGGCTAAATTGGTTAACGTGGTTGTAGGAGGGGGTGTTAAATGAGTGAACACGTACACACGTATGCGAAAGGGCGGCGCTGGTCGAAGGGACGTCGATCATTGTGTTTGTGGATTCGTTGGAATTCATTTCACCGCGACCTGTGTTTGTGGATTCGTTGGAATTCATTTCACCGCGACCTTGGACGTCGACGCGCCGTACAAACCAACCGACGAGCGGCAACTGAGCGAGCGAGCGCCGACCTTGAGTATATATACAGCGCGACGGCGCATGCACTGTCAGCTGTCGAATGTTCGAGAAGGGGGAGAAGCGCAACGGCGCATGCGCGCGCGTCAGCTGCCGATGTTCTCGAAGCGCGACGGCGCATGCGCGCGCGTCAGCTGCCGATGTTCTCGAAGCGTGACGGCGCATGCGCGCTACATTATACAGCTAGCGAATGTTCGTGAAGAGGAGAAGCGCACGCGGTGTGTAGAGGAGGAAGGGTGCACAGATGGTGGAAGAAGGAGGAGGAAGCTTGCGGACGGCGCCCCACTACAAGCCTCGAGTATTAGATGCTCCGCATCTAAAACTATCTAGCTACACTCGTGCTTATCTCGGCATTCGGGCACTTCGTATACCTGCTGTGACTCCACCGAGAGTTTGTTTTGAAGTTACAGTAGGTAAAGATGAGCACGAACGCAACTTCACTCGCTGTCGCGGCCGCGTTCACGAGAGGATCGCGCTGCTCACACAAAATGTAAGATTCGTAACAGTTGTTTGCGCTCGTCGTTTTATACCTGTGCGTTCACTTCGTGCGTCTTTCTTTCTGTTTGAGCAGCGCACTTAAAGTGTCGAGCTGTGACTGTTGTTTGGCCGCACATTCAGTTACTCCATGGCTACGCCAAGCTTCTTTTTTTTAACACTCTTTGAAGGCCTCTGCGCAAATATAACGCATTTTCAGGGGTAAAACACGTTTCCTCTAATTGCAAATATTTTTGCGACCCTTAGATATTTATGGCAATTAGCATCAGAAGAAAAACATCTAGCTTTCTTGTGTAGCAGTGATGTGACACTGAGCGCACTTTGTGGACTCGATTAAGAGAGAGAGAGAGACTAAATTCAGAAAAAGTAGAGAGGTCCACCAGAATTGTAGCATGTGGTTTCCTACCATGCCCTAGGGGAAGGGGAAAGAAAAAGAAAGCGGTGTGAAAAATCGAAGCACGAAAAAAAAAACAAAAGACTGACCTAAAGTGCACTCTTGTGTGTCCATGAGGCAGGATAATTACTTCAGAGGCACCAAATGAAAAAAAATAACAAAGCTTTTGCGTTCTCCCCAGGCATCCACACAAAACGATTGGAGCATTCTCCTGCCTAACGAAATGTTAAATCATCAACAGTGGTAAGAGGGGCACGAAGCTGACAACATTTATGAACATGTGAGCTTCACGTTAACTGTGTTGCAAGAACGTGTTCAAAAAGGTGCTTTCTTTGTATAATTGATGTCACCCACTTTCGCAGAAAATGAACAGCTTGAAACGATCGTGGAAATCTCATTGCTCAACAACTATTGGAAACATATTCTGATCCCCGATAGTATTGGGTAGACCAGGGGCTCAAGCTGACCTCAGTTAGTAAGGGGCCATCAGATAGGCAAGGGCCAGGATAGCGAAAGATATGGAAGCAGCTAGGCAGTCGTTTCAACAAAATCTTGGTGAAGTATGAACATAGAAAGAAGGTCTTTTCTTGTATCCTGGGCAGGTATTCTTTTTAATGTTATTTAGGTCAACTCACGAGGAACATATGGATACTGATTCTTATAATATGACTTAACATCAGAAGCCGAGTATGAATTATCGAGTTTTTGTTCCACGGTTATCTTTAAAACATTGGTGAGAGGGACAGCATTGGGTGCCTCCCGAAAACAAATTGAGTTAGGCTAGTCAGGATTCTGGACCTCATGCAGAGATTTTAGCCAGCCTATATAAATCACTGGCTTTCTACTCTGCGGGGAGAAAGGCATTGAGCATTGAAAGTAGAGATAGGGAGAGAAAGAAACAGATGCACGCGAATAAGCGTCTCAGTTGTTACTTCGCTGTGTATGAAAAGCGCGAACTTTTCGCAAACGAAGATTGCAAAGATTGCAGTGACCTTTGTGCGCCTGGTAACTACAACACAATATTTCCAGGTAAAGCCCGAAGCCAGCCAAGATGTATAATCCTCCCCTCCTACCCCCTGCGAGATAAGGGCGCGCGAGTGAGCTTGGCTCCCCACCTCTAAGCGGGGCAAAGTACGCTACGCGTCGGTGATTAGAGCAAGCACCGCCGCACGATGTGGCGACGCGTGCTCATTGCGCCATCTTGATGGTAATGCGGAAAACACGGCAATACCCCCGCTCCCCGATATGCCTGTGAGCAGCGGTAAGCGGTAGATATAAGTAGCTTGACGTTTGAACGAAGAACGTAAGGACGCGCTCCTTGGTGGCTCAGTGGTTAACGCCTCATGCTCACAATTGAGAAAATCGAAATTTGATTCTGCGCACCGGAGTCTTTCTTTTTTTCTTGCATTTTCAGATATAAAGATACGTATACTTATACGGTGAGTGACGTTGACGCTGATGCCGGCGGCAAAATCCAGGTGAGAGTGTAAATATAATCGTTATTGCATTAAAAAAGACAAGTTGTTAAGATACAAGATAGAAATAAAAATAAAGCGCGGCCACACTTTTCACCATTGAAGGAGGACGCGCGTTGATAGTTTTTTCGTCATGTCAACCTAAAGCTAGGCTTTGTGTAGCTGACCGATGCTGTCCAAGTTCGCAAAGGAAAGTTTCATAGCATGCCTCTGTAGCGTGGGGCAGGCTACAGGTTCCAATACACAATCAAGCAAGAAATGTCTCTCAGTTATCCAATGCATGCAATGCTCATACAGCGCCCACTCATCAGCATACGCTCTACACTCAATATATGTTCCACAGTTTCGATGGAGTCACAGTTGTTGCTGTAGGAACTCGCTGACTGAAAGAAGTGTACCATGAGCTGTTCACAAAGTTTACACTGTTCAGATGAAAACAATGGTATAGCGTTTGCAGATGTCGTGGTATTCTGAATAACAGTCTTGCTCTGAGATGAGAGCCCATTGAGTGAAGGAAGGGAAGGCATAATGATGTGACAGAAGGTTCCAGAGTTTCACATTTTTTTTCAAACGCAACATCTGAGAAGCATATGATTTGGTAATCAAGTTGGTCCGTAATTGTGGTGTCGAAGACATTTGCGTGCTGCTTCATCTGCTGTTTCGCTGGCAAGAATGCCACAATGAGCCGGTATTCCCTGAAATGTGATATAGTTCCCGGCAGCAATAGCCAGGTGATGCAGGTATCATATGTCGAGTGAAATGGGGTAGGAATTAGTTTTCTTTAGGAATTTGAACAATATCCGCAGTGCTCCCTTGGAGTCGGTGAGAATTACTCATCGGTCCGGCGTTTGGCGCAAGATGTAAAGGACAGATTCTTTGATGCCATGAAGTTCTCCTGCTATGACGTTCTGCTCACATGACAAGGGCACTGCCTCAAAAAGTACACATCACGATTAACACCGATAACATCTGTAACTGGAGCGCTTCAAGTTGCCGTTACATCACCAAGATACTTCAAAAAAGCTTTAGAGAACCTCTCCACGTTTTTAGCGCCCCGTGGCATGCGACTTTCACCAGAAAAAAAGTACAGTCATTGCTTTCACGAGAAAGAAAATGAGCAAGTATCTTCTCCCCCTTGGTGGACGGCTGCTGAACTATGTATACGGTCTCAAAAATTTCTGGCATTCATCATCGACAGAAATCTTTCTGGTCTTCACAGGTGAATAAGCTTCGAACAAGAATAGTAGCAGCAACTCAACTCTTCAAATTCATGGCTGGAACACAAAGGGGCTGTAGATGCCGCGCAATCGTATTGCTTGAGAAAGCATATATTAAAGGAACATTACGCTACTGTCTACCAGTGCTTTGCCAATTATACCCAGCGAATACGAGAACTCTGGAAGCCGGACGCAACAGCTGAGTACGAATAATTCTAGGGTTCCGGAACAGGTCATTAGCGTCGGCAACTGTAGCGGAAGCAGGATGTCTCCCGCTAGATGACATCTCTACCCAAGAAACCATGCGAACTCATATTCGTCATATAATTGACTGTTATGTGTGATTTTACCTCCCAAAACCACCATATGAATATGAGAGACACTCTAGTGATGGTAATAAGGGCTGCAGCGCGAGCACGAATGCGCTAGAAAAAACAGACGAAAGTCGAGGCACGGAAAGCAAAGAGGACAACACGAGCGCTGTGTTGTCCTGTTTGCCTTCCGTGCCTCGACTTTCGTCTGTTTTTTCTAGCACATTCGTGCTCGCGCTGTAGCCCTTATTACCATGAATTCAAACCAACTAGCCCAAATTGCTATTCTTCTTCAATGCACTCTAGTGATGGGCTCCGGACATTTCGACTACCTGGGTTTTTTAACATGCATCGAAATTTGAGCACACAGGCCTACAGCATTTTCGCCTCAATCAAAAATGCAACCGCCGCAGCCGGAATCAGATCCCGCGACCTGCAGGTCAGCAGCTGAGTACCTTAACCACTAGACTACCGTGACGGGGTCATCTTAGATGTTTACTACAAGGTAAAAAGCACTTCCTTTACTCAGTTCATCTAACCGACGGCAATTTTGCATTCGGCCAAGCTGTGAAAATGCTTCAAGGCGCCCCTATTAGTCAGCCCCAGAATAAAGGCATGCAATAATTCCTCCTTGGACACCTTCTCCACTAACTAAAAAACAAGTTGTCATCATCAGCAGCAGCAGCCTGACTACGTCCACTGAAGTACAAAGGCCTCTCCCATGTTCCGCCAGTTAACCCGGCCCTGTACTTGCTGCTGCCAATTTATACCCGCAAACTTCTTAATCTCGTCTGCCCACCTAACCTTCTGTCTCCCCCTAACCCACTTGCCTTCTCTGGCAATCCAGTTAGTTACCCTTAACGACCAGCGGTTATCCTGTCTACGCGCTACATGCCCGGCCCATGTCCATTTCTTCTTCTTGATTTCAGCTATGATATCCTTAACCCCCGTTTGTTCCCTAACCCACTCTGCTCTCTTCTTGTCTCTTAAGGTTACACCTACCATTTTTCTTTCCATTGCTCGCTGCGTCGTCCTCAATTTAAGCTGAACCCTCTTTGTAAGTCTCCAGGTTTCTGCTCCGTAGCTAAGTACCGGCAAGATACAGCTGTTATATACCTTCCTCTTGAGGGATAGTGGCAGTCTATTTATCATGATTTGAGAGTGCTTGCCAAATGTGCTCCACCCCATTCTTATTCTTCTAGTTACTTCAATCTCGTGGTTCGGCTCTGCGGTTATTACCTGCCCTAAGTAGGCATAGTCTTTTACAACTTGAAGTGCACTATTACCTATCTCGATGCGCTGCTATTTTCCGAGGTTGTTGTACATTACTTTCGTTTTCTGCAGATTCATTTTAAGACCCACCTTTCTGCTCTCCTTGTCTAACTCCGTAATCATGAGTTTCAATTCGTCCCCTGAGTTACTCAGCAATGCAATGTCGTCGGCGAAGCCCAGGTTACTAAGGTACTCTCCATTAACTCTTATCCCTAACTGTTCCCATTGTAGGCTTCTCAAAACCTGCCTGTAAGCACCCGGTAAATAGCATTGGGGAGATTGTGTCCCCCTGCCTTACATCCTTCTTCATTGGTATTCTGTTGCTTTCTTTATGAAGCACTATGGTAGCAGTTGATCCACTGTAGATTTCTTCCAGGATGTTTATATATACTTCATCGACGCCCTGATTCCGCAGTGTCTGCATGACGGCTGATATTTCTACTGAATCAAACGCCTTGTCGTAATCTATGAAGGCTATGTATAGTGGTTGGTTATATTCTGAGCATTTCTCTATTACCTGATTGACAGTATGAATGTGGTCGATTGTTGAGTAGCATATTCGAAATTTTGCTTGTTCCTTTGGTTGATTGAATTCTAATGTTTTCTTTACTCTGTTAGCAATTACCTTTGTAAATAGCTTGTATACTACAGAGAGCAAGCTGATCGGCCTGTAATTCTTCAAGTCCATGTCATCTCCTTTCTTATGTATTAAGATGATGTTAGCGTTCTTCCAAGACTCTGGTACCCTTCCCGTCAGGAGACACCTCGTAAACAGGGTGGCTAGTTTTTCTAACACAATCTGCCCTCCATCTTTCAGCAGATCTGATGTTACCTGATCCTCCCAAGCAGCTTTGCCTCTTTGCATGCTCTCCAAAGCCTTTCTGACTTCTTCTATCATTACTGGTGGGGTGTTATCTGGGTTACTGCTAGTTCTTATAGTATTAAGGTCGTGGTTGTCTCGGCTACTGTATAGATCTCTGTAAAACTCCTCCGCTATTTCAACTATCCTATCCATGGTAGTTATTTTGCCTTCTTTGTCCCTCAGTGCATACATCCGATTTTTGCCTTTCCCAAGTTTCCTCTTCACTGCTTTTACGCTTCCTCCATTTTTCAGAGCGTGTTCAATTCTCTTCATGTTATACCTTCTTATATCGGATACCTTACGCCTATTAATCAACTTCGAAAGCTCTGCCAGTTCTATTTTGTCTGTTGTACTTGAGACTTTAATGATTTGACGCTTCTTAATGAGATTCTTCGTTTCCTCGGTAAGCTTGCCAGTGTCCTGTCTAACTACCCTGCCTCCAACTTCCACTGCACACTCCGTAATGATACTCGTCAGATTATCATTCATAGTATCTATGCTAAGGTTGGTTTCCTCACTAAGAGTCGAGTACCTGTTCTGAAGCGAGACTCTGAATTCCTGTACTTTCCCTCTCAGTGTTAGCTCATTGATTGGCTTCATGCGTATCAGTTTATGTCGTTCCTTTCTCAAGTCTAGGCGAATTCGAGACCGTACCATTCTATGGTGACTGCATCGTACCTTGCCAACCACTTCCACATCCTGCACGATGCCTGGGTGTGCACTCATTTTAAAGTCTATTTCGTTCTTATTTTTGCCATTAGGGCTCCTCCATGTCCACTTGCGGTTTCCTCGTTTTCGGTAGAAGGTATTCAAAATTCGTAAATTATTGCGTTCTGCGAATTCCACTAGTAGCTCTCCTCTGGCGTTTCTAGTACCGATGCCATAATCTCCTGCGGCCTGGTCTCCAGCCTTGAGAAAAAACAAGTTGTACCTGGCATCAATGGAGCATAAAGACGAATGTCACAGACTGCGCTGCTGCAGGCTACTCTCCTCTTTTTAGCCGATCCCTATGGTCAACACTCGTATATTTACACCGATGTTTCAACCACTCAGGATACTTCCACTTACGGACTTTATATCCCCTTTATGAGAAAGACGCTATCCTATCGACTACAGTGGATGACATCCTATGCGATGAACTGAATATCGAGTATCAATGTTTATTATATGCTTGTTGACGTGCATCGATGCTCAGCGGTGCTATAGCAGCCAAGCAATAAACATTGCGCCAGTACTCATATACCAATATACAATAAACAATCGACAACGTTTGTGAACACACGTTTCGCTTTCTTGTCATACCGATATGCTCAGATTTGGGTGCACGTTAAAGAACCCCAGGTGGTCTAAATTTCCGGAGCCCTCCACTACGGCGTCTCTCATAATCATATAGTGGTTTTGGGACGTTAAACCCCACATATCAATCAATCAATACCGATACTTTAAACGCTAAGATGTTATTTTCACTCTGCTATCAGCTAGACTCCATCACAGAAGTTGCCTTCCATACTGTGGAGGCTTAGAGCATCTAACTGAATGGAAGGATGAAAATACTATATGGTGTATTCATCCAAGCCATGTCCACCTCATATTGTGATCTGACCTTTGCCAGAATAATCTGGTGCACATAAACATCTGCCTCTTTGATCCCAGCATGGAAGTGATCAATATCGATTACATTCTCTTCATTGTCGATTCTTCTGAGGACATCATACTCATCAATCAAAATTTTATGAATATCACGGAAATCACATGCTCACGGGCACTCCCACGTTTAAAACTTATTCAACGATTGCGGTGGCTTTTGTGATGGCCTAGTACACTTGACTGCAGTTTTCAAATAAGACCTCTATAATCCTGTCCAGTATCGACAAAACGAGAATTCAATAGCCGGCAGCATCACGCAAGGTGGGCATCAACCTGGTATCTGTTATGATTGTCCCAGATTATCCGTGGATTGTAGGATTATGCTACCTGATGATGGTCTCGACAACGTTTAGGCCTCAAACTTCTGCTTCACCCAAAAGCGGTGTCAGGAATGTCATCTAGGCTTCAGATGCGACCGAGAATTCCTAAGGACCACACGGTCTTACCCATGAAGGTCCTTCCCGTGGCTCTCATGGCGGCAAAATATAGAGAAATGGACAAGGCACCATCGCCATTGTTAAGACCAGAGCTGACCTACTGTTTATTAGAACGTACTCAACCAATCGTGATGATTGCGCCTCTGTGATGATTCTACTGCAAAGTTTTGATCAATGTATGATGGTGTGTTTGTTTTCTGCATGCTCTGGTTGCGTGCATTCGGGTGGTGGGTCCCCGTCAGCCAGAGCACGTCAACTGCTGGCCTTTGTAACCGAGTAATGTTTGCATACAAAAACAAAATGATAGCTCAAACTGCTGAAACAGCTTCATTCCAACCACTCACTTCCCGTGTCTTTCAACAAAGGCTGACAAAAAAGTTTTCTGTCACGTTTTTAGCTGAAACATGTTACTGGGTGTTTAATACTGGTAACACGTCCACACCACTTGCTGCAGCACTCCACATATACTAAATTAAAACCTATTCATTACCGACTAGCCACAGTGTCAGTTTCGTAAAGCTCCAGGTACGATAGGCAGTCGTGTGCAACAAACGCGTTCAGAATCTGAAAATGCGCACGTAACCGCGACGCATTTGTATGATGCCACCAGCCTCTGTTTACTTTTTCTTGCTGCACGTACAACACAATATCATGGCCATCATCTTTTTCATTATTTTTATCATCCTGATATGACAGCCGCAGTTCTCTTGAGGCTTTCCCATTTTGCACAAGTCCATTGTCGTCACGCTTTTGCCAGCAGCCGCCAAGTACTCGCCTGCATGCTGGCACGAGCGCGGCCGAAGGATAATGGCGACTAGGACATCCTCATATTAGCTACGCCAGCTCCGAGCATGCTTGCAGTGGTGACGCATACCTCCGAAGTTGGCGGTCACGTTGAGGTCACCTTAAATTACGTCAATGTCGCGAGGTCTGATGTGTAGCATGAAATTGCGCAAGCCAACTTCACAGTTTATATAAATTGCCCCACCGCGGTGGTTTAGTGGCTAAGATACTCAGCTGCTGACGCGCAGGTGGCGGGATCAAATCCCGGCACTCAAATCTGAGGACACAGGACTACAGCCTTTCCTCCTCTATTAAAAATTCCAAAGTGCCGTAAAAAGTACCTTTAAAAAGTACCATTACAAAAGTACCATTAAATATGCTAAAGTATTACCACAGCCGCTACTCTGCTGCAGACCTGCGGGTCTGCAGCAGAGTACCTTAGTCACTACACCACCACGGTGGGGCGCTTGAATAATTGCCAGACGTCAACAAGTATATATAATTTCGCTGTATAAGTATAGAGCCAACTACAAATATTTCCTAGAAGGGCGACTCTATAATAAACACCCACAAATTTTTTGAGTGATTAGAAAAACTATGGTCACAGGACAGGCAATGGAAAACGAGAGTAAATTAAAGGAATCGGCGAAAAAAGTAGAAAAATGCCTCTTTTCACTTTAACTAAGAGTTCAAAGACTTCGACGTCGTTGTCACCTGTTAGATCCCTTTGTTTTATGTTATGGCACGCACAGTGTCGTGGATAAGGTTACTAGTTCACGTTTCAACAAACGCCCAAATAGGAGCAGATTGTTATACGTGCAACTTTCGACGTAATGCTGTAAATACACCACAACATACACTTTCTCTAGAAGCTTGTATGTAATGTTACTATAATTAGTGCGTGTCATATAAACTTACAATCTCATAAAACTTCTAAACAATGTTTCTCACCTCTCTTACGTAGTAGTACTCCGATTCTTCCTTCAACTCGGCACAATTAGATTCTCTTCTTTTTCGAATTTTGGGATCTTCTGGTGGCATTAGATAATCAAACAGGCAGCTAGCATTTTTAGTCCTGCAGTGAGACAAGAATTGATAGGAGCAAGAAATATTTCTTCGTGCATACGCTTGTAGATACGCACGTCTTCCATCACTAATAGAAGCCGAACTTCTAGAATAAATGAATATCTAAATAATGTCACAGCTTTTAAAACTACGTGACCAAAGATATAGTTAAAGAATTTTAAAATAACTTCGAGATGTGCTCAACAGAAACACGTTTTCATTTCCCTAAAACGCAGTGAACGTTGAGTCAATTAGAACATTAAACCAAGATCATGATACTGCGCAAACGTTTCTGCTCAACAATCCCCAACTTTAAACAAGCATTGGTGAAAAGAGTCCATTCACGCGAAATCTTGTAACAGTTATGAAGAAAAAAGTCGGCTAATCACATGTACCCTGGGAGTCGATGTTATGCGAAGCATACACATGCAAGCTGGTTGTGTTGAAATTTTCATTGAGCGAAATGTTACGAAGTGGCGCTATACACATGTACAAAATCATGCACAGATATATGTGATATACGGAGAACAGCCCCATATATTTTATATCACCTGTTGTTTTTACAGTTGTTTACAGTTGCCTAATGATGGTAGCAGCAACATTAATATTAGCCACACAAGAAGCGGTAAGCTGATATAAAGCGCTGCTGCTCGCGAGGATCATAGTCCTGGACACTGCTATAAACAAGCGGATGACACCCGACTACAATTGGTGTGAACGCGATGGGATGGCGGTATCGAAGGAGTACATCTGTAATTTTTATAAAATCAGAGTGTCCTTAGGCATTTAGGAAGTAAACGTGATAGCAATTTCCTGTCCCGAGTGCGTACTTCAAACACTTAGTGCGTGAAATATTTTCGAGCTTGATGTGTGCACTCACAACGCGGCCTGGAGGGTACACTGCCATGCGTCTCTTTTGTAGTGGGTGACTAGCGTTCGACTATGAAGCCATTATTATAATCCCATGTTCTGACGCCCAGTGGCAATCTACGCTTGTACGACGCATTATTACGGCAATATATCATGTTGTATTGTGAAAATGTATACAAGACGCATGTGTTTGTAGCGTGGAAGTCACTTTAAGTGCATTTATAGGCAGAATAAGTTGTTTTCACAGTATTTCAAGCATATACGTGGCTCTGGGGTGAAACATCCCTAGCCGCGAAAGCAATTGCCCCTTGTTCGATCGCAACTCTGGACCAATATTTTGTTCCTATTTATTTTCTTTACACCGTTCTCGATTTTTCGGTCATGCATATAAAGATGCTTTTTTGCTCACAACCACTGCCGCTGACGTCGACGCCCAAACCTGTAACGCACGCGACACGCAGCGCTCATAGAGTGCTGCGTGTTGTGTGTGTTACTCGGATTTCCGCGAAACGAGCTCTTTAACACTATCACGTTAAAATCGGAAAGCCAGTACTGCAACCACAATTGGCGTTTTACACATAATAGAGTCTATTTGAAAGTTACTTCTGGTGCCTGGCGTGGCTCTGTGGTAGAATACCTTATTACCTGCAGTATGCTAGGATTTAATTCCTGCTGGGACAATGACATCTATTCTTTCCATTAGTCTGGTCAACGCGGCCGATGTCCGCTTTTTCCAGACAATCAAGCGTTAAAATTACCCCTGTGTGTTCTCGCCGTTTCTATAGGGAGATATAAGCTATCAAACACCACTGTTTTCGGAAAGTTTCCCCCAGTGTAGGGAAGCCAACCAGATGTCTTTCTGGTTAACCTCTCTGCCATCTCCCTTTTGTTGCGTCCTTCCATCCTGCAGACATTACCACACAACTTGCGACAGGTGCGTCTGTTGAAACCCTTTTTGGCGTGTATTAAATTTGTTTGTAAAGTTCAGGGAACAAGTTGCAAAAATGGCCTCCGGTTTTACATTTTCCGAACGGCTCCCTTTCAACTCACGTACAATTTTATTATGTAGCTAACGCAGCGCAACTTTATTGGTAGTTTTTCTCAGAAATGAGCTTGTTGTTTCTGAGGTCCACCTATGCCCCAACATTGTATCAGAAGTGCTGGAAGAGCTCGCAGTGCCGGAAAATTTTCTAGTACCATGCTCAAAAGCGTGTACGGATTTGTGACACCAATAAGGTGCTTCAATGCCTCAAAGAGGTCCTCTCTCTCAAGGAGTGGGCAGCAGGCACGAAATCATATCTCCTATAGTGACATCCGCTTGCTGCTTCTTGAACTGCGTAAATGTACGCAATTCCCGGTCATGTGTAAAAGAAGTGCCACTTCTCGTAGCAAGAAGCACATGGAGTGTTTTTGTGTATAGGTATTCCTAAATAAAGGAAGAAAGCTGAATAGGTCCGCCGAATATATTCTCCCAAGGAATATATTTTTTCGATGCGATGTGATCTTATACACCATTTTTGAAGGTGTCCAAAGCCTATCACAAAACATGTAACAATGCACCTTTGGCAGCATGCGTTTGATAGAATTAATCTGCTGGAATTTGATTCATTTGATTGATATGTGGAGTTTAACGTCTCAAAAACCACTATGTGAATATTAAAGACGCCGTAGTGAAAGGCTGCAGAAATTTCAACCACCTGGAGTTCTTGAACGTGCACCCATACCTGAGCGTACGGGCCCACAGCATTTTTGCCTCAATCGAAAATGCGGCCGCTGCAGCCGAGATTCGATCCCGTGACCTGCGGGTCAGCAAATTTACTGGATTTTATTGTACGTGATAAAACCATGCATTAAAGTAAAATGGGTACTCAATCAATGGAAGCAAATTCTCATATAACTTTACATTTTGAATTACGCACTTTTCTACCCACTCGGAAAAGCGCTGACCCGGTGTACTTTATATTTAAAGTCTAATGTTCTCGTGAGAATCAGTATGATTAAACGGTACCAAACAGTGCGAGTTAATCATTTGAAACTTGTAAATGCAGGTATTAAGTATAAACTAAACTATCGCAGCACAATCTGGGTAAAGTGTTAAGACCACGAGTACGACATGACAACCTCCTGTTGCCCAGTACAAAACTGGCCACGCTTTTTAGCGTGTCGAGCAAAGAATGTTCAGGTTTCCATCCCCACGCGATCCTTACGAGCTCTGCATGAGTGTACTTCAAAAAGACATGAATTTTGGTACACAAGTTGTACAAAGAGCGCAATCCTGAAATGAAGTTTCCGTTCAACCTCAGGACTTTTCACCGTGACGTTTTAAGAGTTATCTGAGACGGCATAATATTCTGCTGCTTCCCTTTTTCGTCGCTGCCCTTACCGCTGCCATAAGTACAATGTAATGCCTGTCCACGTTTACCGAGTGCTATTCCCATCATCATGTTCTCCTGTGTTCTTTTCTGCGCTATACGATCTCATTGGCAATGATGAAACAACACGCCAAAATTTAGCTCTTCAACATTTACCTGCCGGTGAACAAATTTTGGCCGATCAAATATAGTTGGAAACGACTAGTTGGTCTATATTACAGTGATTCAGAATAACAAGATTGAAATAGACCAAGTATCACGAGCAAAGTATAAAATTAGTCACGGGGAGATGTTCATGGTATCCATTACGTGCATATTGCTACGTAGCTATCGCGTGAAGGGTGAACCATTCCGTGGACAGAAAACGACGAAGAGGACTGCTTTGCGCATTGTGTGTGCTGCGCTCCGATTTTATCGGTGTAAATACACTGGCAAATAGTCACGTCCCGTCTCATTTCAGGTAACATATTTGTGGTGGAGTCACGTCCTTCCCGTTGCCCATCACGAAGCTCAGCAACGGCCACATCATCACGAGTCCTACCATGTCACAGGCTCAAGGTACATCGTCTTCAACACCCGCCTCTTCTGTGACTCCTACCTACGTTGTCCTACCTCCTGCTCATGATCCTGGCGTATTTTCCGGACAGTATGGCCTTAACGTTGACAAGTGGCTCAACGTGTATGAACGGATCGGCGCCAGCTTTAGGTGGGACTCGACACTCATGCTTGCCAACGTGCTTTTGTACCTTAATGGCCCTCCGCGGGTGTGGCTCGAGATGCACGAAGCTGACATTACCAGCTGGGACACTTTCAAGGAGAAGATCCGTAACCTTATCGGGAACACCGCTGCACGACAGATAACTGCACGAAATCAGTTGGCTACTCGTGCACAGACATCTACCGAATCCTACGTTGCGTATATTCACGACGTCATCCCCCTTTGCCGCCAGGTTGACGAACACATGCCCGAGCCTGAGAAGGTATCGAATGTGCTTAAAGGCAATGCCGACGATACCTTCAACCTGCTTGTATACGCTAACGTCACCATTATCGATGAAATCATCAAAGATTACCGGCGGTTTGAACACGCCAAGAGTCGCCGTATCACGCAGAGATTCACACGACTGCCCAACACGGTGGCAACTTCATCGTGCGAAGCCACTCGCCAACCACCCACGTATGACCACGTCACCCGTTATCGTTCGTCAGGAGCTTGAAGCTGCCTGTCCAGCTCCCATTCAACAGCCTGTTTTTACTACCCCAACCACTGACCCATCACACCCATCGGTATCCTTAATTCATCCAATCTCCGTCTTCCGTCAGTGTGTTCCGTGGCTCACCCTGAAGTACGCCCATACCCCCCAGGTAACGCTCACCGATCTCCTCTATCATTGCCCTTCCTGAACCCTACGCAATGGCGAACCCCTGATGACCAGCCTATCTGCTTTTCCTGTCATCAACCTGGACATATTTCTCGTTATTGCCGTCGCCACAGATTCAGCCCACCATGCCAGAGCCACCCTACTTATATGCGATCTGCCACTTCTGGACGTCCGGCCGCAACACCGTCCAACATTTTTTACTCGCCGTCTCCTCACGAGCCTCTCCCCACGGACGCCCCTTCTTCCGGTCGCCGCTACTACCGCTCCCCATCGCCGCAACGTCGCCAATTCCGCTCTTCGCCGCCTCGGCGCTTTTCCTTGCCGAGCTTCTATGGATGATCGCAGCAGGAAAACTAGACATTGCAGCTTATGGAGTTGAAGCTGTAATACTAACGAAGCCCGGAAACTTTCTACTGACGCTGCCCACGCACCAAAGTCTCATTGAAGTAAATGTCGACAGTGTTCCTGTTACTGCCCTTGTTGACACAGGCACCCACCTATCTATTATGAGCGCACATCTACGCCACCGTCTGCAGAAGATTATGACGCCCTCTATGACTCAAGCCATACGTGTTGCTGATGGTGGCGCTGTAGAAATCCTCGGAATGTGCACTGCTCGTGTCAACATTGCTGGTCGTTACGCCACAGTCCTTTTTACCGTACTAGATTGTTGCCCCCATGACCTCATACTTGGTCTTGATTTCCTCTCGGCACGCTCAGCCTCGACCTTCCCCTGCTCTCTGATGCCTGTGAGAAGCCCGTCAGCCGCTTGGGTCCAACCACTTTTGTTCGCTTGCCGCCTCAAGCTGTGACACACGTCTTTCTGCCATCAACCCCTCCCGTTCCCGACGGAGACTACATTGTTACACAGATAACAGACGCACGACTGATGCGCATGCATGCAGTGTTACAGTGCCGCATACCATCGCCACCATAGTGGACTATTGTGTGTTTCTTCCGCTCCTAAATTTCGGCCTCATTCCTCGAGTGTTGCCCTACCAGATGTCGCTTTCACAACAGACTGCTATAAGAGATTATGTCATAAACTTTGCCGCTGTAACTGTTCCGGACCAAGCCGCATTCTAATGGTTGCCCAGTTCTGCCGAAGCGATCTTTCGAAATATGATTGGACCAGACCTTTCGCCTGATCAGGCCGACGCTCTCTGCCGCGTTTTGACCTCCTACGGTGACATTTTTTATATCTGTGATCGTCCCTTGGGCGAGACTAATATTGTAAAGCACCGAATCAACACTGGTGACACTGCGCCCATTCACCGTCGGCCTTACCGCGTGTTCGCATCAGAACGAGCCGTGATTGAGAGGGAAGTAGACAACTTGCTATCGAAAGACATCATCGAACCATCGTAAAGCCCCTGTGCCTCACCAGTGGTCTTGCTAAAGAAGAAAGACGGCTCCTGGCGTTCCTGTATTGATTATCGGCACCTCAACAAAACAACCAAGAAAGACGTGTATCCTCCTCCACGTATGACGACGCACTTTACTGTCTTCAGTGCGCCACCTTTTTTTTCATCTCTCGACCTCCAATCTGGCTACTGGCAAATTGCTGTAGACGAAATGGATCGTGAGAAAACTGCATTCATTACCCCCGACGGCCTTTACCAATTCAAGGTCATGCCATTTGGTCTCTGCAACGCCCCAGCAACCTTCGAGAGAATGATGGACACGCTGCTTCAAGGATTTAAATGGGCGACGTGCTTGTGTTACTTAGATGACGTCATAATCTTCTCACCCACCTTCGCCACACACCTTGAACACCTTTCGACCATTCTATCAACATTCCGACATGCCGGCCTCGAGCTGAATTCCTCGAAGTGCCACTTTGGTCTTCGTCAAACTACTGTGTTTGGCCGCCTTGTTGACGCTTCCGGTGTACGAGCAGACGCGCGCTCTATCCATGATGTTCGCAGTTTCGTGGGCCCATGCTCTTACTTTCGCTGGTTCGTAAAAGACTTTGCGGCACTCAAACGCCCACTCACAGACCTTCTCAAGCACGACGTCCCGTTTTGTTGGGTCCTCTTCGAGCTAATGCTTTCTTTCGACTAATCACCGCTCTAACGACACCACTGATACTTGCGCATTCTGACCCAGCTGCTCCTACAGAAGTGTGGACAGACGCTAGCGGTCACGGCATCGGTGCAGGGGTGGCCCAAACTCAGCGGGACACTGATCGTGGAATTGCATATGCAAGTCGTCTCCTTTCAAAGTCTGAGCATAGCTACTGTATAACAGAACGAGAATGCCTTGCCCTTGTCCGGGCGGTTTCGAAATTTCATCCTTACTTGTATGGCCACCCGTTTCTTGTCGTCACAGATCATCACGCCCTTTGCTGGCTTTTTTCACGGAAGGACCATTCTGGACGACTTGGTCGTTGGGAGTAGCGTTTTCAGGAGTACTCCTACTCAGTTGCCTACAATTCTGGACGCCTCCATCTGGAAGCCGATTGCTTGTCCTGCTACCCTGTTGACCAACCCGATGAATCGGTCAGTGAGCCTGGCCCCAGCGTCACGTCCATGTCTAAGTTTCGTCAGATTGGTGACGAACAGCGTCGCGATCCTTCCTTGCGGTCACTCATTGCCCGTACGGAATCTGACCTTAAGTACGTGTCACTCCGCATGATCGTTCTCCTAAATAGCACGCTGTACCATCGTAGCGTCCAGCCAGATGGCCCTAAGCTACTTCTAGTCGGGCCTAACCATCTCCGTTCAGCGGTCCTGCATGAGCTTCACGACGAACCAACTGCCGGCCACTTGGGTGTATCTCCACGTATGACCGCGTCCGGCACTGCTTCTTCTGGCGTGGTCTCGCGCGGTCCATTCGACGCTACGTGGCCTCCTGCGATAAATGCCAACGTTGAAAACGACCTGCCGCACCCCCTGCTGGTCTTCTGCACCCGATCTCCATTCCTACCGAACCTTTCTTCCATGTTGGTGTAGCCCTCCTCGGATAATTCCCTGAATCAAACTCTGGAAACAAGTTGGTCGCCGTTGCTATAGACCATGCAACCAGGTTTGCCATCACTAGAGCGCTCCCCACAAGCCCTGCTACTGACGTTGCCGACTTTTTGCTCCACGAGGTAATTCTACACCATGACGCTCCTCGGCAATTGCTCACCGATCATGGACACGCATTTTCGTCACGCATACTCGACGACCTTTTGCACTCTTCCTCAACGCAACACAAACTGACCACTTCCTACCATCCTCAAACAATTGGCCTTACCGAACGCCTAAATCGCACCCTCACGGACATGCTCTCGATGTATGTCTCATCTGGCCACCATGACTGGGATCTAGCGCTACCTCACGTGACGTTCGCCTCTAATTCATCTCGTCATGATGCAGTAGGTGATTCACCTTTTTATATTGTTACGGTGCATCATCTCCAGGAGCAAGCGCGGCACTTCGTGAAGAGGACGAAGACACCTGTGCGTTAGACGCTTGCGCAGGAGGCAACTCAGTCATCTTGTTCGGCTGCCTTCTCTCTGTGGACGCTCTAATATAGGCCTAGATCTCGCCCCATCACATATGCTTTACGACAGTAATCTGACCTTACCACTAGCCACCCTACTACCCACTACTACACCTCTGCCGAGCGAATACGGACGTGATGCTATCGCTCGTGCCGACCACGCACGTCAGGTTGCCCGCTCTAGGCTGTCAGCTGCACAAGAAACCCAGAAGGATCTCTACGACAGCAAGCATGTCGACGTTGACTTCTCACCTGATTCTCTAGTTCTTCTCTGGAGCCCAGTTCTTCGTGTTGGATTGTCAGAGAAGTTGCTATCTTCGTACAAGGGACCTTATCGTATAATACGACGGGTAACGGACGTTACCTATGAGGTCATTCCAGTCTGCGGGACTAACCTGTCTGCTAATACACCCAGTGACGCAGTCCACGTCAGTAGGTTGAAACCATACCGCCCTCCTGAAGAACACGTATAAAGTGCACCGAGCCGGTGCTCTTAGAACCGGGGGGTAATGGTAGGTACCTATCGCATAAAGGATGAACCATTCTGCGGACTACGACAAAGAGGACTGGTTTGCTCGCTCTGTGTGCTGCGCTCCGATTTTATTGGTGTAAATAGCCCGGCAAATATTCACGTCCCGTCTAATTTTACGTAATAATATTATTTCTCAGTTTGCAACCTTCAGCTGCTGTTCTGTCGTAATGAAGAGCACCAAAAAATGAACCGTCTTTAACAAACACAAAGTATTCATTTAAAGCTTACTTTAGGAACTTGTTGATCGCCTCTTTGGAGCATGAGGAGAATGTTAGTTTTCTATTCCGCGACGCTTTTGGTGACATTAGAAATAGTTGACTCGCTGGACAACCCTGGGAGCTGCCTTCACCATCATGAGGAACACCCATCCTGTAAGTGAAAGACAAGATAACCACAAATGTTCACTAACATTACGTATTCATTCAATTCGTTGAAAAACACCGACATGTGAGCTACACTTGCTGATTTATGTTTCTTTGGCCTTATCATCAAAATATCTTTGGCTCTTCTCTTTGAGGAAAATTACTGAAGCACTGATATTGTCACGGGGTTGTGACGTGGCCGAAGACAGGAGACTTCGTGTTGGGATTTAACTTTATTTGGGCGAACCTGTGCCCGGTAAACGGAAAGTCCAATTACAGCAGCAGTCTCGCACAGATAGCAGTCTCGGACTGATAGCGGCGAACGGAGCGTCGGCCTTCGATCAACTACTGACAAGCGGCGAAGCGCGTCGGCATTTATATTCCCGCCGTCGAATGTTCTAGCGCTACCGCTGGCGGCGGCGTACGTTCCAGAACAATCTGTACTATTCGCACAGTGGGCGTGATCTTATCGAAATGATCTACTACAGTCCGGAACCCTCTCGAAAACTGCAGGCGCGGTTTGCGCTGAGAAGCGTGTGGTGTTTTGGGACGATAACAAAAGCTTGGGAAATGGAACGTGGCATTGCCCCCCTCTGAAAAAGGCATCGTCTCGATGCTTTAACTAAAGATGAAGGTACAATAATAATGCAAGAAAGTACAATGAATAAATTACAATACAACAATAATACAAAAAAGCACTGTTTCAGTTTGTTAACGCGCATTAAACGGCTATAGGCGTGCGACATGGACGACTTCAGGTCGCGATCGGCGTCGTTGAGAGTTCGTGATGCCGTCGGGGACAACCTCGTAATCAAGTGGGCCGAGACGCCGAACCACCCTGTACGGTCCGAAGTACCGTCGCAGAAGCTTTTCACTTAGTCCACGTCGGCGTATCGGCGTCCACAACCAAACACGTTCACCAGGCTCGTATTCCGCGAAGCGTCGTCGAAGGTTGTAACGGTGGCTGTCGGTCGTTTGTTGATTCTTGATACGGAGCCGCGCAAGTGGTCGGGCTTCTTCGGCGCGATGAAGGTACTCGCTCACATCGAGGTTTTCTTCGTCGGTGACGTTGGGTAACATGGCATCGAGCGTCGTTGTCGGGCTCCTTCCGTAGACCAATTTGTATGAAGATATCTGCGTCGTCTCCTGCACCGCCGTGTTGTATGCGAAGGTCACATACGGAAGAATGGCGTCCCACGTCTTGTGTTCGACATCGACGTACATTGACAGCATGTCAGCGATCGTCTTCTTAAGCCGCTCGGTGAGGCCGTTGGTCTGTGGGTGATACGCTGTCGTCCGGCGGTGGTTTGTTTGGCTGTATGCCAAGATCGCTTGTGTTAAGTCGGCAGTGAATCCCGTTCCTCTGTTGGTGATAAGGACCTCCGGGGCGCCGTGACGTAGGACGATATTTTCGACGAAGAACTTAGCTACCTCGGATGCACTGCCTTTTGGCAGGGCTTTTGTCTCGGCATAGCGGGTGAGGTAGTCGGTAGCTACCACGATCCACTTGTTTCCGAAAGCCGACGTCGGGAACGGCCCCAGTAGGTCCATACCAATCTGCTGGAAAGGTCGGCAAGGTGGATCTATTGGCTGCAGAAGTCCCGCTGGCCTTGTCGGCGGTGTCTTGCGTCGCTGACAGTCCCTGACTGTCCTCACATAACGAGTGACGTCGGTGGTAAGACGCGGCCAGTAGTACCTTTCTTGTATCCTCGCGAGCGTGCGAGAAACACCGAGGTGCCCTGCCGTCGGATCGTCGTGCAGGGCCTGCTGGAGTTCTGGTCGCTGAGCTGAAGGCACCACAAGAAGGTACTTAGCCCGAAGCGGTGAAAAGTTTTTCTTTTGTAGAAGACCGTTTCGTAGAAAAAACGACGCAAGTGCGCGCTTGAATACCTTCGGGACTTCGGCGGTCCTGCCTTCGAGGTATTCTATTAGGGCCTTAAGTTCCGGGTCGGCCCGCTGTCGTTCAGCGAAGTCGTCGGTAGTGATCGTTCCCAAGAAGTAGTCGTCATCCGGGTCGTCGGATAGCGGTTGGTCGACAGGCGCACGAGAGAGACAGTCGGCGTCGGAGTGTTTTTTTGCCGGACTTGTAAATGACAGTAATGTCATATTCTTGAAGTCTCAGGCTCCATCGCGCGAGGCGACCTGAAGGGTCCTTCAAAGTGGCTAGCCAACACAAGGCGTGGTGGTCGCTCACAACTTTAAAGGGCCTGCCGTAGAGGTATGGGCGAAATTTCGACGTAGCCCAGATGATGGCGAGGCACTCCTTTTCTGTTGTGGAATAATTTGCTTCTGCTCTGGATAGCGATCGGCTGCCGTAACTAATAACCCTTTCAAGTCCGTCAGCCCTCTGCACAAGAACGGCGCCAAGACCTACGCTGCTTACGTCAGTATGTATTTCTGTCTCGGCGAATTCATCGAAATGGGCAAGTAACGGAGGCGTCTGGAGGCGATGTTTAAGCTCCTGGAAAGCGTATTCCTGGGGCGTTTCCCACTTGAACTCCACGTCGGCCTTGGTAAGGTTAGTGAGAGGATCGGCGATGCGGGCGAAGTTTTTCACGAACCGCCTATAATAGCGCACAGGCCCAGAAATCGGCGCACGGCTTTCTTGTCAGTGGGCGGCGGGAAGTCGGCGATGGTGGCTGTTTTCCGTGGATCAGGACGAACTCCAGACTTGCTGATAACGTGCCCCAGAAACAAGAGCTCTTCATACGCAAATCTGCACTTTTCTGGCTTCAGTGTGAGTCCGGAAGTCTTGATGGCTTGAAGTACAGCTTCAAGGCGCCGAAGATGCTCGTCGGAACTCGAGGAAAACACGACGACGTCGTCCAAGTACACAAGGCAAGTCTGCCACTTCAATCCTGCCAGTACTGTATCCATAACGCGTTGAAAAGTTGCAGGCGCTGAGCAAAGGCCGAAGGGCATCACCTTAAACTCGAAGAGGCCGTCCGGTGTTATAAACGCCGTCTTCTCTCGGTCTCTTTCGCCGACTTCGATTTGCCAATAGCCAGTCTTGAGGTCCATTGACAAAAAGTACTTGGCGTTATGGAGCCGACCAAGTGCGTCGTCTATCCGTGGGAGAGGATACACGTCCTTTCTTGTGATTTTGTTCAGGCGGCGATAATTGACGCAGAAACGTAGGGTCCCATCCTTTTTCTTCACTAACACCACGGGGGATGCTCATGGGCTCTTGGACGGCTGGATAATGTCATCCCGCAGCATTTCATCAACTTGTCTCTTCATGGCCTCACGTTCTCGCGTCGAAACCCTGTACGGACTCTGACGGAGTGGTCTGGCATTTTCTTCGGTTATGATGCGATGTTTCGTGATTGGGGTCTGCCGAATTTTCGATGACGACGAAAAGCAATCTTCGTATTGCAGGAGCAGGGCCTTGAGCTGTTCTTGCTTATCGTTCGGAAGTCTGGGATTGACGTCGAAAGCTATGGCAGGGGCTTGGTTCCTCTGAGCAGGTTCCGCAGAATCGGCAAGAGCGAAAGCACTGGTGGCTTCGACAATTTCTTCGATGTATGTGACCGTTCTTCCTTTGTTCTTTGTACTCATTGCTGAAATTCGTGAGCATAACCGTTGCTTTGCCTCCCCGCAGCTCTGCCATTCCTCTTGCGACGCAAATATTTCGGGTGACCAACAGATGCTGAGTGCCTTCAACGACGCCTTTGAACTCAGGTGATTCAGGAGCGCCGACTGAAATAATGACGCTTGAGCGAGGCGGAATGGTGACTTGTTCTTCCAGCACATTCAAGGCATGGTGTCCAGACGGCGTGCGCGGCGGTAGTGCTTCTTCTGTGGATAACGTTATCGACTTTGTTTTTAGGTTGATGACAGCACCATGGAGGCATAAGAAGTCCATGCCAAGGATGACATCTCTCGAGCAATGCTGTAGGACTATGAAGTCTGTAGGATAAATACGGCCGTTAATGGTGACTCTCGCTGTGCAGATTCCTGCAGGCGTTACGAGATGACCTCCGGCTGTGCGGATTTCAGGGCCTTTCCAAGCTGTCCTAACTTTCTTTAACTTCGCGGCGAACGACCCACTGATGACAGAACAGTCGGCTCCAGTATCGACGAGAGCGGTCACACTGTGGCCGTCGATAAGAACGTCGAGGTCGCTAGTTCGCCGTCTCGCATTACAGTTAGGGCGTGGCGTCGGGTCACGGCTGCGTCGGTTTGTTCCGCTGCTTCCATGTTGCGTCGTCAGGCCACCTTCAGTAAGTGAGCTTTCGCCGTCAGGGCTTTGCCTGGTTGGCGTTGTGTTCGGAAAGCTCCGTCGCGGCGTCGACGTCGTCGGAGGATCTTCGGTAGTTCGTCGCACAGCAACCGCACCTCCACCGGTTGCTGCCCTTAGTTTCCCGGATACGGGCTAGGAGACCGGCCCCGCGTTGGGCCAGAGTACTCTCGGTGGTGCGGTGACGTGCGGCGGCTGGGCGACGGCGAACGCGAAGGGCTTCGTGGTGTCCACCGAGTTCCAGTCAGATAGTCGGCGATGTCACGTGGTCGTTCTCCTGGCTGCGGACGTGGTGCATCGACGGCGAAGCCACGTAGTCCCATCTGTCGGTACTGGCAACGGCGGTAAGTGTGCCCGGCCTCGCCGCAGTGGTAGCACAGTGGGCGGTGGTCAGGGGTGCGCCAAACGTCGGTTTTCCTCGGTGCACTGCGCTGGCCCGCTGGTGAACGGTAGGTCGTCGGTGGGGGTGGTGGCGGCGGTGGTGTCTGGCGACGGAAATGCGACGGGGCGGCGTTTTGGCGTGGACGGGGAGGAGCGTTGTGGCGCACTGCAGTGGCGTAGCTCATAGTTTCTGGCTCGGGCAGCGGTGTATGGGGAATTCGATGTGATTGCCGAACTTCTTCTCGCACAATGTCGGCGATCGAATCCACTTGAGGTTGCGCCGGAGGCAACAGTTTGCGCAGCTCTTCCCACACGATCGCTCGGATCGTTTCACGCAGGTTTTCGGAGTCACTGGTTTGAGCAGCCGCGCATTCTGGAGTCAGGCGACGATTATACTGTCTGGTGCGCATGTCAAGGGTTTTTTCGATGGTGGTAGCCTCGGATACAAATTCTTGGACGGTGTTCGGTGGATTCCTCGTTAGTCCCGCGAAGAGCTCCTGTTTGACTTCTCGCATGAGGAAACGAACTTTCTTCTCCTCAGGCATGTCTGGGTCAGCGTGACGAAATAGGCGGATCATCTCCTCTGTGAAAATTCCAACCTTCTCATTCGGTAGCTGAACCCGGGTCTCTAGTTGAGCAGTGGCCCTTTCTTTGCGAGCGACGCTCGCGAACGTTTGCAGAAATGCGCAGCAGAAGACATCCCACGTTCGGAGCGTGGACTCACGATTTTCTAGCCAGGTCCTTGCGGTGTCTTCCAGGTAGAAGTACACACGCCGGAGCTTTTCTTCGTTGTCCCAGTGGTTGAGGGCGGCCACACGGTCGTATGTTTCTAACCAGGACTCCGGGTCTTCGAACGATGACCCATGGAAAATTGGTGGTTCCCTGGGTTGATGCATGACCATCGTGGGCAGGGATGCCGCGGTTGTCATTGTCGCTGCAGTCGCGGTCATGGCCTTGGTCTTCCGCGCCTTGTCTTCTAGAATCCCGTACTCCGGTGGTAGCCCTTGCTGTCGGCGGCTTGTTCGCTGCTCCTGGTTGGCGTCGGTGTCTTCTCCGCGACGTGGGCTGGGTTCACGGCTTGACAGGGGCGTGCGGTACATGAACGAAGCAGCACCTCCACCAGATGTCACGGGGTCGTGACGTGGCCGAAGACAGGAGACTTCGTGTTGGGATTTAATTGTTTATTTGGGCGAACCTGTGCCCGGTAAACGGAAAGTCCAATTACAGCAGCAGTCTCGCACAGATAGCAGTCTCGGACTGATAGCGGCGAACGGAGCGTCGGCCTTCGATCAACTACTGACAAGCGGCGAAGCGCGTCGGCATTTATATTCCCGCCGTCGAATGTTCTAGCGCTACCGCTGGCGGCGGCGTACGTTCCAGAACAATCTGTACCATTCGCACAGTGGGCGTGATCTTATCGAAATGATCTACTACAGTCCGGAACCCTCTCGAAAATTGCAGGCGCGGTTTGCGCTGAGAAGCGTGTGGTGTTTTGGGACGATAACAAAAGCTTGGGAAATGGAAATAGATGAAGGTAAAAACAAAAAATACCGAAGGAGGAAGCCGCTGAAAACAAAGGCAGATTTGCCCTAATAGTGGCAAACTTGAAGGAAGTGGGGAGCTGGATAAACTTCTTTGCTTTTCTTTCTCTTTTTCTTTCTTTTTTCACTCTTCTTTCTCTCTTTGCGCTTTTTGTTCATTTTCCGCTATTCAATTTTTTGTGGTCTCTCTTTTTTTTTCGGTTGCTTCCAAGTTCCATGTTCTTGGCTTCCTATATCGATTTTGCTCTTGATTTTTTCTTCCTGCAATTGTTTCTAACCATTTATCTCTTGCACACTCTTTCTATGCTATGCTTTACTATTTCTTGTCCTTCATTTGCTCCTGCTTACCCTCAAATTTCTCCTCCTTTCACTTCCTTCTCTTTTTCTATCTCTTATGTTTTCTGACCATTACTTTCTATCCATATATCTCGCTATTTTCATCTTTCTTTAACTTTCTCCTTATGTCATTTGTTTCTGTTCAATTTTTCTTCTCCTTTTTTCTTTGCTCATTATCACTTCTATTTTAGGCTTTAGTTTACGCTCTTCCCTTATAATTTCCCTCTTCTTCACAATACCTCACTATATAAATCCTGGATAGGGGGCCTGCTAGAAACTTTAGTGGGTATATATGGTGTGGCGACAGTGCACAAGGTTGTAAGAATACTGGATGTGGTGGATGCTGTCGTGGTGATAATGGCTGATGTTGGTTGGAGTGGACAACATGTCGCATGGCACATGCGGTGGGGATGATAAGTTACCAATAGTGACAGGGGAAAATGTTGGCTGATAGTGGGGACGTAAAACATCCTTTGTGGATGGGTGGGTGAACAAGATGGATGACGCTGACACGATGGAAGTGCACGTGACAGTATGTATGTAAATGTGTTCCTCTCGAATGTGCAGCAAAATATATCTATAATCCAATAAAGCCAACGCGGTTCATCATGCTTTACAGCATGCTTTCTTTTTTTCATGTGGCGTTAATAACCACCTACACATCTGTGGAGCACAGCAGCCCTGAATGTTCACCCTTTTAGCACGTACTTAATTTTGTCGGGCATGTCTAGCTGCATTATGTTGTTCACAACTTTAGAAGTTTTGGTATGAACATACACATTATGTGTAGTACATCGCCACGCAGTTGTCCAGGAATAAATTAACTGTGGCATCACAATCACCCCGTCTAACGAGGGGACCAGAAACAGCCACCACTCAATATTGCCACGTTGTGAATGCAATTCTGGCAATGATCACACACACACTTTCCTTGGCCACTTTCTAGTTTAAAAGTGAAAGTGCGTGAGAAGCAAAGTCCCAGACCTCACATTTTATATATACAAGACTCCTGTGATTATTTTGTTGTGTCGGCTTTTGGCAGCCACGTAATCATGAAGACACCCTCTGCTTAAATGTTATTACCTCACAGACATTTATAGAGCCCAAACATACCCACAGAGCGAATGATGATGAGTGGGCGCAGCTCCAGAGGCATATCAGTAAACCGTTCATCATCGGTAAGTATTGCGCAGTCGATCGTCATGGAAAGGCGTGACAAACACTTTGTGTGCGCTTCACCACCGCTTCGTAGGCTCTCAGCTCAGGATCTTCTTGCCGGGAGTTCCATGCAGACTCGGCTCGCGGGCTCCTACTGCAACGTGTGCTGTAGCCGCCTTGCAAGCTCTCCACTCTGCCTTCTTCGTCCATCAACCTCGAGGCACACGGACTCCCCGCGAAAGAGCAAGCTCACCAGGGGCGAGCACATTTTATAGCTGCGCCTCCAGCGGCCCCCTGTCACACTAGGGTACGCGTTGGAGTGGGGCGTAGAGGTCCTCGATGCGTTTGCTCGCGTGAATGGAGTGAAGGCGAACGAGTGCATCGAGATACTCTAGTGGAGTGATTGATTGATATGTGGGGTTTAACATCCCAAGACCACCATATGATTATGAGAGACGCCGTAGTGGAGGGCTCCGGAAATTTCGACAATCTGGGCTCTAGTGGAGTCAGCGCTGCCGCACCATCTAGTGAGCAAGCCGAGTACTAGTGGTGCGAGCGCCACAGCGCCATCGCCGTAGTAGTGGCTACTACAACTACTATGATGCCGCACAAGCTTACGCCTAAAGAAGCTACGCTCACAAAATGCCCGTAGATTTGCCTTCGGCTCGCGTCAAGCGAAGCCTCACCAAGTATAACTCCCACCATCTTATTCAACGGCCATTATTTTCAGCAAAAGCTAGTCTTTCTAGTTATCATCGGCACTGGTTATTTTAGTATATGTAAACCCTGAAAAATACTAATGACTTTTCAACATAGCTGTGACGTCAGCTAACTTATACGAAACATTTTTAGAATCAAAGCTCCTTATGGCGTGGCTTGTGCCTCTTTCGTTGTCGTGCGTAACCACAGGTGGCACATAACCGAGAGAGTGGTCCTTAGAATGTCAGCTCGATGGCGGCACAAATATATGCTGAATACATGATGAAAAGGTGTGAGATGGCGGTACTTGGAGGGTTCACTAGATAGACGGATGGACGGACATACAGATGGACGGACGGGCTGACGGGCGCACGAAAAAACGCTTGGCGGGCGGCCACGTTGACGGTCACATGAATGAATGGACAAACGGATGGATGCATTAACGAATGGAAGCACGAACGAATGAACGTACGAAAGCATGGACAGACTGAGGAACACTTCGCCCCACCAATCATCATTCAGTCTGCGGATATGTTGTGATTTTTTTTTCTTGTGCACGGTGTTTGCACAAGAAGCGACGAGAATTGATGAGACGCGCTTCATAGTGAGTGGCTCCGGTCATACCCAGTGGCGTGGTGGCACTCACCAACATTACTTTGACTAGTATGCGAGAACACGGAACAGCAATATGGTGGCATATGGAGACGCACAATGCATTCGCTTTTTTTTTACGCTGTCGTGCAGTTGTAGACGTGATTTCTACATAACATAGATACGTTTCTTCATGTTTTTTTGTTTTTTATTCCCTCAATATCTTGTTTTTGTTCTTTATTTCTCTCTCTCTGTATTATTTGTCTCGCTCATTTTGTTGTTGCACACAGACCAGAAAAATCGCTACCCACGTTTTTCAGCGTAGCAAAAAATTATAATTACCCATTGAAGGCCAACGAATATACAAAGCCAATGGTTGTTTCCATATTTAGGTGAAGTGACAATGTCGGGCCATAAATCGTATTGACTCCTGCAGTTCTTAGTGTTTGACAAGTGGCCATGTGTGTTTGCAAAGGGCGGTGTTGATATTACTTGAGCAGCCATATGCTTTGTGGTATGATACTGCAATATTTACAAAAAGTTCAAATGCTTCTGCTCTGAATATAACAAGACGAAAGTGTTAGTAACTAGCTCATGCGAGCACATTCAGACTGCTGCGAACCTGTTCGTATTACACTTCTTTCTTCCTTATTAGGACAGACCCCGACCATTCCGGGTCATGTCCCAATTGCAACCATGAGTTCTTTCGATCACAGGCACTGGCTGAACTCAGACCTTACTGCTTTTTCACTTATCACGAAGATACAAATGAATGAACCTCTGAAGAGCAGCAGTCTTCACACTCAACTCTAGGCCGTCCAGAGGGCCCACAGCGTTGCCATGAAACTTCGAGTTTTGGTCCCATCGTGGGTAGAGCCACCGACTTGTTATAGAAGAGGGAGTGATGCTTCTCCTCTCCTCAGGAGTTATGATCATATAACGTAGCTTTTTTGAAGAAATTATTCTTATCTATTTCTCATTCAGGTATGGCAAGACGCTGTTACTTCCACAGAAATGGCACCAGGTACAGATGTCCCCAAATCCAAGGAGTACCCCTCTGTACTCGTGCAGTGGGCTCCTTGTGTAGGCCCAACACAACTGGAAAACACATGCGTAGTATTAGCCCGTAGTGAGCATGGAACGCAAATTTCCATTCCACCTTGTTAAACCACTAGTGAAGGCCTAGCTTAGCCAATACTACTACTGCTGCCAGAGTCAGCTGCGAACAACTATGCACAGGACTTAATGCAGAGAGGTCATCAAGGTGGGCAACCGATTGGAACAGTAGAGCCACTTGTTCTTTATTAGACTAAGGGAATAGTGAGACTTGGTTATATTAGCAACACAATACAATATTCAGCAATGTCTAGCGACACCTGCTAACGTTTAGCAAAACTACACACCTCACAATACGCAGTAACAACTTAACATTGCATTGCTAGGACTTGCTTGCACCAGTACGCCAAAAGGCGGGTCAGAGCAGCGCTGCGACCTGCCCTTGGGTGTATTAGTGCAAGCTGTTTACATTCGTTTGCCGATAAAAATAAGTAGCTGCTCTTTATTGATGCAATTAGTTGTTTGCAAACTCACGTGTGGGCTATTTCGTGGGCCAAAGTAGGGTAACTTTCATATTTCTTTCCATTATCGGACACAATAATTGCTCTCTGGTTGCTACATATTCCATTCCTCATAGAAGCGCCTGCAATGAAGCAGAAAATACAAATCTCAACCCTTTAAGGTATGTTCACTTAGAGACCTGAGCAATAACAGCTCTTGCTCTAGGAAATATTCTTTATAACATTGTTATTGTTGCCCAGTCGTTAGTAAGAAGGTTGGTGGCTTGGCAGTTCGTGGTGACTCTTGTAGCGCGAATTTGCGACTAGAAAAAAATGGTAAAAAAGGTTTTGAGGTTAGCACTCGTCATCATGTGTCTTGTTGTCCTTGTCCTGAGTCTGTGCTTTAAGATATTAATAAATTGGCGTTGCACTTATGAAGACGGAATTCTAAAGTGGTGATATTATTAAAAGCATCTACGTTATGCTATGCTTTGAAATGTGTGCTCCCACATATTTTCATTTGACCACCCTTCGAAGAGGGCTCTGTGTGGAGAACTTTCCATGAAAGGGCTAAACGAAATGAAAAGTTGGGGAAAAAAGTTCTTAAGAGGGCCCAAAATGACAATAAACTTAAGACAGAGTCATGCGATATAATTTGCACACTGTTATGCCCTTCATTAAGGGGCCCGTATAGTATACAAGGAAAGCCACCAAGAGTTGAGCAAAAAATTTATCTCGTGATTTGTGCCCTGTATCGCGAGTTTATCTCTTACATTGTTCCCAAATTCATACAGCGTTCTAGAAAATTAAAGTGCTAATGTTACGTACTTAAAATAACGGTAACAAATTTTATCCGTAAGAAATGAATAAAAAATATATACCTTTGACTGTGCGTCCGTTACAGATAATAGTTTTCCTGAAACCACAATTGCATTCCCTTTAAGAATGAATATAATCATAAACTTACCAATTAAGTAATAAAGTCAGTTGAATAGATGTAATTCTAATCATGCTACACGAGGTTATAGAATATGAAGTTGATGTTGATAAAGACGTTTACGAAAAATACATTTGCCACAGGTGAGCAATACTTTTACGACGTCCTGCTTTCTATTGCGACTACTACGAGTTCATAGTACGATCTCAGCTAATTCATGGATGCAGGAGTCTGTTGTCATCTATCGTTTTCAATCATAATGGAGAACTAGGATTCTAGACAGGGGGCTTCTGTTTACGATGATTCCTCCGTTTAATGAGGATAGGTAGGAGCTAGACGCTTACATTCAATGGTTTGAGAGAGTAGCGTCTGGCCAAGGTTGGCCACAAGATAAGTGGGCCTTTTCGTTGAGTGTCTGCTTGACGGGCGAATAACTGGCGTATATAGGTCGGATGGCCGTGGAAGACGCTACCGACTACGCTAAGCTGAAGCAGACCCTACTGCAGCGGTTCCACTACACTGAAGAAGGTTACCGTGTTAAGTTTCGGGATGGCAAGTCTGAAAACGATGGAACACCACAACAGTTTTCCGGTCGTCTTCTTGGCTACTTCCACCATTGGCAAGAGCTAGCTAAGACACCGAAAGCGTTTAAATCGCTGCGAGACAAGATCGTGTCAGAGGAGTTTCTGCGTTTCTGTGAAGTAAAGCTGGCGATCTTTCTCAAAGAAAGAGAGTGTTACAACTTTGACACACTGGTAATGGCAGCGGACCAGTACTTGGAAGCCCAAGGCATCAGTAATCTTGCTGAAGGCAAGAAAGAAAAAGAAGAAAAGAGGAAGCTGCCTAGCAGTCATAAAGCCGCCATGATGACAGGAAGCAAAGAAAAGCCCCTCTGCTTTCGTTTCAGCAAGCCGGGACATAAAGCTTCCAACTGTTGGACCAGAACTACAGCCCCAAAGCAATCACCATGCTGGATATGCAAGCAGACTGGCCACAGTGCGGACGTGTGTCCTACTAGCTCTGGCAGGCATGAAGCTTCATGTACTATTCTCGGACGTGACCAGATGCATAGTGAGCAGGAGAAGCCGAAGCCTGCCCAGCAAAGTGCATGTAACGGGCATGGTATGTTCGACGTCACCCAGAGCTGTACATCATTCTGTGGACGCGGCCAACAGATGCCTACGGTCAAGGGGCGTCTTGAGAGGAACATGCTCACTGTTCTCCGCAATTCCGGCTGCAACATGGTGGTAGTGAAACAGTCCCTCGTTAGCCGACTCCCAGTTTACTGGTAATAACTGAGTGAAACGCCTACTCGATCAATCTCAACAGTGTTTGCCGGAGGCCAAATTATTCATTGATTCCAAGTTCTTCAAGAGAGTTGCTGTCGTTGTGTGCACGCAGGACCCTCCGTACGATGTCATTCTTGCAACATTGAGGGTACTCTTTCGATTGCCTACCCCGAGGCCAAGCAAACAGGCGTAGCAAAAGAGAAAGGAAAAAAGCAGCGAAAAATTGCAGCGAAATTACAGAACACCTGTAAGAGGGCGCATGAAACGCTGCAGAAGACAAATGCTTCCGGAATGAAACAATGCTGCGACAGGAAATGAAAACACACACAGCTCTCTGCGGGAGACCAAGTGTTGCTGTTCTCACTATCCGACAAGAATAAGCCCATACTCACTTGTGAAGGTCCCTTCACCATAATAGAAAAGTGCAATGACAATATTTATTTGGTACACCTGGGTTCGCGAGTTAGCTTATTTCATTCAACTCTCCTCAATAGACATGAGCAGATGGAAACCGAATCACATCGCCGATAGGGTCTCTCAGAATGCACGTGTATTTCGTTCACTCTGATCAGTCGTTAATTTGTGAAGAACACATTGTAAATAGTATTGTGTTGTTAGTATTCAGGACTGAGGACAAGTTCTTTTATTGAAATAACTTTCTTGAGGGGGGGAATAAGTATAACGAATGGACGAACTTTGGGGTGCTAAACGCGTGTGTGCTGCTCTCTTCCGAGTTTGTTCTACATTACTTTCATTTTCTGCAGATTAATTTTAGGACCCACCTTTTTGCTCTCTTTACCTAACTCCGTAATCATGAGTTGCAGTTCGCCCTCTGAGGCACTCAGCAATGCAATGTCATCGGCGAATCACAGGTTACTAAGGTACTCTTCCTTAACTCTTATGCCAAACTGTTCCCACTCTAGGCCTCTGAAAACCTCCTGTAAGCACGCGGTAAATAGCGTTGGGGAAATTGTATCCCCCTGCCTTACACCCTTTTTTAGTGGTATTCTGTTGCTTTCTTTATGAGCAGTGACAAGAATTTATTTAAAGATATTGCCATAGCATTCAGTTCTTTCATATAAACGACGCGAAGGCAGTTTGACCAGGAAATAAGCCACTACGCCTCAATGCAGCAATTACTGTAGAAACTTTGAAAGGTTTCAAATTTCGAAGGGTTTCAACGTTCATTTAGCACACCGAAGACATGTATTCATCACAACAAACACACTTTTTGGACCCAGCAGTCTTGTTGAACGGCCCCTACCAAAGGAATCTGTATACACATCTATAGCAGCAGTTAATATACACACTGTAATACGATTTTGAAAAAAGCACACGTGTCTTAATAATTTAGAAAAACATGCACAGTACAAAAGTAAATACAAGCAAGTTACAAATTTTTCTAACAAATACCTTATAAAAAACGAGTCTTAAAAAAGAAAAAAATGAAAAAAACTGGTTGCGCTGGTTAGGTTGCAATCTAACTTATTCCGAAGAATTGTATCTTGAGAGTTTAGTGCAGAACGAGCGTAACTAGTAGTAATCTTAGGCAGGACAAAAACAACCACACGATATATTCATAGCAGTGAGAGATGAGTGGTGAAGCGAGGCTGTTGTCACGACGAGTTTATCATTACTAACTTGATGCACGATGCACTTTGTAATTATTGCTATGGTATTTAGAAACAATGTGTATTCGGATAATGCAAACTTACAAGATGTTCAGAGTATGAGACATAGTTAAAGCCTGTATGTGCCCATTGAACAAAGAAGGAGATATCGCAGCCACCATAAGGTGCCTATGAGAGTACCTTACGAGGTAAGACGCATTTACGTGACGTAATTTGTCCTAAAGCATATAACAATACTTCATTTTTGTCTAATCAACTTCAGTGGAGAAAGCAATCGAGTGATGAACTAGAAAGAGCTGTAAAGCTAAATTGAGTAAATTGTTCGAATTCTTTGAGGGATCCGGCTTGTGTAGTTGAGAAAGAAAGTTGTTTTGTAAATAGTGACGATTGTTAGGCGTTTATATACATGAATTATTTACTTCCCATCGTAAGTAAAGCCTATTGTTTGTTTCACTTCATCTCCCTGGCAGTTTGCAGTGACGAACGCCAGGGTGTACTTCCAGGCATAAACTTATTCTGTTTTTGCTGGTCTCCTCCACATTTTATTGCGATAGCAATTACATGCACACTCGGCTGAGTTTTTACGTTACCGTCATGTCCCTGATATGTATATGTACTTATATGTATCAAAAGACACAAAGGAAAAAACTAATCAGGAGAAAAAATTATACTACAAAATACCGGTGATTTAAATCAGCGATGTCTCTCTCTGCAGCGCAAGCCAACACGGCCACGTACCATGCTTACGACGGTTTTATAACAGGGCCTTATCGATGGTTATTCACCACTCACAGTGCACAGATCTCGGAACAGGTTAAGCGTACTTTCTATTTGCAGTGCATTTACATTTCTTTAAAACTGAAAACAGCCTTTGTGACGCGCATGATAAAAATACTTCCTTCTGTACCACTCAGGGTGTAGAAGTGAGAGGGAAAAAGCACGTCTTCAGGGAAACTCACTTTTACACTTTCAGGGAAACTCCTCTAGCCTCGACTTCGAAATAAACGATACGAAACACGATAACACAGATAATGTATACATTCTGGGTAAGCAATATCAAAACGAGTGAAAAAAGAGTACAGCTTACCGTGTTAGGAAAGCGAACACATCTGCAGCCCAAATATAAGGCCGTGTCATTGCAAAGTCGATCAACTGTGCCAACGCTTGTATACATCTTACGTCTCCTGTTTTCGTTAATGCAACGTCTCTCTGTAATATTTGTTTTCTTGTGAATACATATTTGTCAATGTAAATTAACCTACCAGTTCGTGTAGCTCAACACCCAATAACTTGATGAAACCAGGTGGAATAAGCCTGAGGAATACCTGGGAAGTCTATAATTCAATTAAACGCAAGATCATCATTATAGCTTAATAAACTTGTCAAGTGAGTGACGTATTATACGACGGAAACGTATATACAATTTCAGAAGGACCCCTCTTTACAAAAAATCCGCTATAACAAAAAAATCATCACAATATGCACAAAGTGAATGATGTTAGAGGTACTTGCTCGAAGATGATTGGGTAAACATCGAATTTTCCGTGCATATTTCTCTTCCATCATATAAGGATGTGACGGGTTTGCTTGACGGGAAGCCCTCTTCGCTTCGCGCTTCCATGCTCCCACCGCAAGGTCTTGGCGGCATGCTAGAGCTGCGGCTGCGTTAAGAGCCCACCGCGCCGCTACCATGGCTTCTGGGGTGTTCATGATCTCAAAGCGAAGCGGAAGTGCGCTAAGCGCAAGTGCTGGGTACATGAGCAGTCGTCAAGCGGGCACCTATCTAACTAGAGCACGCGGCGCCGAGAGCACGTGGCTCCGCTCTTGCTACTCACCAGAGGGAGTTCAGCTGCGAGATAGCAGAGTGGTGCCTCTGGTGGAAGCAATGAGAACTAGTGTACAGGCAGCCGACAATGGACAAGGTGCCAGCATAAGAAGCTGGCGACCAAGTTCCTAAAAAGGAAAGTAATGCACCTACACTTTTGATAAAGATGCACTAAAAATATTCAGTAAAATTATGTTATATGGTAAAACAAACGCTACTCATGAAATATTGAGGAGAGGTTCCTATTGGTATCTGCTGGTTGCAAATGATGACACAGGTGACGTTAAAAGTCATATGTTTATTACTATAAAATAATAATATTCATGTTATTATCAATAATATTATTACCATCATCATCATTATACTAATATTCTTAATATTATTAGTGTTAGTATTCGATTTCCATACGCAAAGGAAAGAGGGAAAGAGAAAGCCAGCAACTGCCACATACATAACATAAGAAGGTAGAAAGCAGATGAAGGAAGCTTGAAAAGACAAACTTTGAAGCATGACGAGTCGCTGGAGCCGACGAAAGCAAATATATATGATTCAGCTCTTTATGTTCAACTGTCGTCGTAAAAAGTGAACTTTTGAAGATTTTAGCGCTCAGCATTGCTGTGAAGGCATACACAAAACTTTTGTCAAAGATCTAACGTTGTGCACTCTTACTGAAAGAATAAGATAGACTATTTCAAACTCTAATAATGAGAAATACATGAGGCCTTTTAAATGTAACAAAACCTGCTTTTCGAAGATTCAAATGCACTTTGGTGGAGTAATAAATAAAGCATGAAAATTTATAGCAGCTCTTTCAAAAGTAAAATCTCGTCGATCAAAGTAGAAATTATATCAATGATTGCTTGTGAGTTTTCGTGCGTTTAGAGAAATAACAGTATGGTTAATTATTATCAGAAAAAGAGAATATTTGAGGAAATAAGTGGACGAAGCTGTTGTGAAGATACAGCCAAAGTTTTTATGCGAAAACATTGATTACTAGTATACCTCCGGGACCTTCACCGTGCGAGTGCAAAATAAAAAAAAAGTTAACTGCTCACTTGCCTTTATAGTGTATTCTCGAGCGTATTCGTACAGCGTTATGCCCTCTTTTTGTAACCATTGTGCGTGCTCGCTGTCACTCAGCCAGTAGAGCTTTATTCTGAAAGCTGATTACGAGATGATCATGTGTCAGAATAAAGAGGAAAACAATCAGAGCTTCAATTTTTCATAAAGAAAATAGCATCCTTAGATTTGTTTGAGCTTGGGAACACAACTTATCAAAGCATATACTCTTCATCAACAATCCTTCGTATTCCACATTTAGAGCAGTTTATTCACTGGCATGGAACATTTCTTTGAACTTTGTTCAAAGCTGTCGTCTTAAGTTATCCCGTAGGTTTAAAACAACATATTCAAGTTCGCCGAATACACGTTAACGTTACTCGCTGAACAATTTCAATGTTGCTGCTCTCCTTCGTATTTCGCTAAGCTCCTCTCAAGCTTTTTACATGGTTTGGATGTACCCAACATCCAGTTGTCGATCACCACAAGCTGTTTTTTTGATCTGAAGTGTATATTTGCCAACAGCAGGAACATTAAGGTTTTTATGTTTAAACATCGATCTATCTATTTACCTATCTAGCCGACTACGTGTTGATGCTGTCGTAGCCACATACTTTGGATAGTCCATAAAAAGCTTGGTCTGATAATAGCTTTTGACCAATATGTCTGAGTCGTCATGGCATAAATAACGTGGAAATCCCGTCACGTGCATTTTCGAGTCTTCCTTCTGCCACGCCTGGCACATTCCCGTATCACACGGGCCACGGTGTAAGCGGGTATGCACCGCAGCAAATTGATAGTTTGTATCTACCTAGAAACGACGAGAGCAGACGTAGGCAGTATAAACGCGAAAACTTAAGAAGAAAACTCCCCTTATCGAGCACTGACCAGGAGAATTCAAAGAATAAATATCAGATTTCAGCAGAGATATAATCCAAGTATTCGACGAGGCAATCGAGTATTCTAACATAGAGCCGTGAAAGGTCTCGTGACTGCTTTCGAACAAGATCCTATTCAGGCGAATTGTTGGGGAAACAATTTGTGAGTGTAGGACTCACTAATTTTATTCAGATTACATATGTGCTGCTATGGTGCCGGACTTCGTGGTTTTCAACCTCGCTAGGCTAGGCTTAGCCTCATCATGGACTCTCCCCGCGATGCGTCCACTCTACTGACTGGTGTGGGCTGCTCCCGTTTAATGTGATGTGGCGAAGGTGAAAGTCCACCAGGAACTGCTGGGCAGGATGCGACAAGTCCAGGCAGCCTCCGTCGGACCATCTTTAAGGTCGACAGCCACTTCCTGAGCTCTTCGTGCTGACATCCTCAGAACCGGACGGTCATGCTGCTCCCGGCATGGTAGCGATGCTTGTTTCCCACGCCTTGGCAGCTTGGCACCCCAACACACAGTGCCAGCTCATCCACTGGAATGTTTCTTCTTGGCTCAGGACGCGTGCCACGAGCCTTTCTCCGACCAATCTCTGGTGTCTACGTGGCTGGTGCGTATGCACTCGGGTGACTCTCCTCTCCAAGTGCACCGCCACCGCTCCTCCAAGTTGGGCACGTGTCTGGTGCCTCTCCTTTACTCATGTCGTCTATTCACGTCACGTAATACCAATTTGGTGTATGTGAAGCCAGCAAAACAACTGCGAGCAAATCATGAGCGTGCATGTTTCATGCTCTTACATGACACACATGTCATGATTATCATATTTTGGGATGCAAATCCCACTTATCTATCCATGATTATCATTGCACCATTACATACCTTTGTCATGCATTGACGTCATGTAACACCAAAATCGGTATATGTGAAGCTAGCAAAACGCCACGAGGCGCATGATGAGCGTAGCATGTAATCATGTTTTTCATGGCATGCATGTCATGATTATCATGTTCCGATGTGTCATTTGTCACATAATGAGCGTGGCATGTAATCAACTTGTTACATGACACACTCTCATGATTATCATGTTTGCACCAGTCACATACCTCCATCATCCATTCCCATCACGTAATACCAAACTTGGTATATGTGAAGCTAG
>NW_023613554.1:0-49989 GCF_013339725.1 Rhipicephalus microplus
TTCAATTCCGTCAGAACATTCTGGCGGTAATTCTTGCTAGTACGCAAAAAAAAAATGCGCACGCTAGAACCCCGTGCGCTCTGCTGTCTGCCGCGGTGTCCGCTGGATGAATGGATGGATGATTGATATGGCTGTACCCTTTAGATCGGGTGGTGGCTAATGCCACCAAGCCGTAGTACTTAGTGAACCAAAAGCTAGATTTATTTTTTTCCTTTAAATAGTGAGGTTGAGGACTCGTACTTTGCATTCAAGGGTTTAATTTTCACTTGTGCCTTGACTTTAGCCACCATGACGATGGTGTCCATCCTGTCCTTCTTGTCTCTGTGTCGTTGTTTTGTGCTCGCGCTATAACTATCGTCATGCCATACCAACTAGCCCTAGCTGCCACTCTTTTAGCCACCGATCAGATAACCTCCGTCTAGCTGATTTTACCCACTTAAAGTCTATTTTGCCCTCCCTGCCCCTAAACCCCAGTGCTTTGAAAAACTGTGCGCCATCATCCTGAACTACACGGTGAAGCCCTTTACCGAACATTACCAAGCGTTCAGCATTTTCTTCTTCCTCTCCACACGCACTGCATACCGTGTCTACCCCTTCGTATTTGGCCCGATATGTATTGGTATTGGTAAACTGTAGAGAACTACCCCGAGTGTTATCATAGATCCTCTCCTTGGCAATTTCCTGCTTAAACGTTCGATAGATCTCTAGTGCGGACTTCTTAATCATGCCAATTCTCCACTTATCGGTCTCAGCTTCCTTCACTTTCTTCTTAACCGATAATTCTTTTTGGTTTGGCCCCCTGGTGTTTTCTAAGCATTTACCAGTCAATTTTCTGGTTAACTTCCTCCATATTGTATCGACATTCTTCATGTACAAGTAGCTAAATACCTTCCTAGCCCAACGCTCGGCCCCCATGTCTCTCAATCGTTTCTCAAACTATATCTTGCAGATAGCTTCCCTGCCCTGAAATGATGTCCATCCCATATCACCTTGTACTCCCTGATTTGGTGTATTCCCGTGAGCTCCTAAGGCAAGCCTACCTATTCCACGTTGCTTAATTTCTAATCCTGCTCGAACTTCTGATCTCATGCACAAGAACACATTGCCAAACGTCAGACCACACTCTAAGGCAAAAGGGTGTTAAAAGGTGTGTGGTTCGTCCTTTGAGGACGAATGGGGCTGCCACAACCATTAATCCTTTCAAGGACAAACGGCACCGGATCTAACAGCTAGTCCCCACAGAGATGCCCTAGGGACTAACATTTATTTAGTCCTCACATTTACACCTCACTGAGTAACCGTTAGTCTCACAATTCACCTCAGAGAACTAATATTTAGTCCCCACATTTGCACCTCATAAAACAACTGTTAATTCCCACATTTACACCTTACCGGGCAACCGTTAGTTTTCACAGTTGCACATTGCCGGACGAACGGTTGATTCACTAAATTACTTAAATCGAATAAACTTTTTGTCCCGACTTCAAACATTGTTTTTGTTTATTTTCCGCCAGGCCTGATACTTTTTCCACCTGGTTTTCTGCGCAGTGAGCAACAAATTGCGCAGAAAAGAACAGGTGAAAAAGTAGTTTGCCACCTATGTGTAACTGCTTTCGCAGTCACGGTAACAACCAAAGACAAAAGTGAGACATCGAAATCTTTTATTTTTCTACATAAACATGAAGTTTCTCCATTCTTTTAAGTGAATTCATGGTGAAGTGTACGAGTCCAGTCTCGTTGTCAAATCTTGTTCAATCCTTGGGAGCTCCACCGACGGAAGCGATAGATGACAGGCATTGCAGACGCCAGCGCACGCAGCTTTCTGCCTGTTGTGTTCCCACGGCTGCACGTACAATAATATAGTAAAAATAGTTAGACACACGTGACAGAAGATGAAGATGCACGCAAATGACAACTACGTGCACGTTAACATAAAAACAAGCGTTAAAATATGTCATACAAAAAACTTTACCTTCACATCTCGCACAGTCATTCTTAAGCTGCTCCGACGAAAGAGATGGATGAGAGGCATCGCAGACGCCAGCGCACACAGTCTTCAGCATGGTGTGTGCCCACAGCTGCACAATAAGTATGTAAAATAGTGAGTAATGGGTGTCAGAGGATGAATACAAATGCATATAAGAATACGTGCAAGGTGAAATGAAAACATACGCGAGATGACATGCTAATTATTTCACCGTGATGTCACACATCGTCAAAGACTTATTTCGATCCCCGTAGCGCAACAGCTTAGGAGCGGCGGCCGCAGCCACAACTCCGTGAACCACCGTGCCGCAAACAATTCGACGAGTCCTATGCGAGCGATGTCGTTCAGCTCGAGCAAGCGAACGCGAGACCAAACACGGCGCTACACGCGGAGTGTCTGCCGCCAGATAACTTCGAACAGGAAAGCGAGCGTACGCTTGCCCGCCGCCACGAACAGCGCCGACCTGGTTTGGAGCTAGTGCCGAAGAAATTGACGGTAATGCAGCCCTTTTTTAGAAACTCGAGTGAGTGCAGCGCGCGAACGCGAGTCCACCGCCGCGGCCAACGGACGGCGCCGAAGCTGCTTGCGACCGACTGACGGGAAAGCCAAATGTAATGGCGACCAATATTCAGTGAGCTCCGACGCTAGCGAAAGCCCCGCCCCCGTGCTGGTGCACTTACAGCGCGCGACATACTACAACCAAGCTCTTTACGAGAACCCGACTCATGTTTTCGAAGACTCCCAACACAGCGACCACGTCTCAGCCCAATATTGTCCGCCCGGAGCTTATCGCGGCGGCGAAGACAGGCGAGCACTAGACGAGCGAGCGTACGGGAGGCCGACGGCAATGGCGGCCAATTTCCAGGCGCTCGCAAAGCACAGGCGAACTGCAGCCGCCGAAGCTGATTGATATGTGGGGTTTAACGTCCCAAAACCACCATATGATTATGAGAGACGCCATAGTGGAGGGCTCTGGAAATTTCGACAACCTGGGGTTCTTTAAAGTGCACCCAAATCCTAACACACGGGCCTACAACACTTCCGCCTGCATCGGAAATGCAGCCACCGCAGCCGGGATTCGAGCCCGTGACCTGCGGGTCAGCAGCCGAGTACCTTAGCCACTAGACCACCGCGGCGGGGCAGACGCTGAAGCTGACCTTCGTGATGCATTTCGTGCGTGAGAGATATAGAACACAACCGAGCCCGTTGCCGGCAAGCGCGATCCGTATCGCACGCGCGACAAGTAGAGTAGAAAAAAGAACGATGACCTACTTGTCTTATAATCCAGCCGTGTTTCTGCCCTGAGTCGGACTGAAGTATATATCCGATATGCCTGTTGTCTTCTCGTTCGCCATATTGCATATTGGCCTTCCCAACTGTTGCTGTCGTGTGTTGGTCATGACTATCTTGAAGCCATAGATATACAGCGTGGCGTGCGACGTGTCGAGACTTGCTCCAGACTTCATGGGTGCAGCGAAACGCAAAACCAGCAGCCTACGCTCATCCAAGCGTACACACAAGCACCAGGGGCCAGTCAAGCTGTGAAATGCAGCTTTTTTCCCTTCGCACCAAACCACGTATACAGTGTATTTTCGTGTACTTGTCACGTGGTTGAATAAACTCAAACTTAAACTCAAACCACGTCGTGCTTCTTAGATCGTCGAACCCAGAGGGTCGTGGTCAAGCACTCTGAGCACGACGTAACGCGAACCATCGCCGGCAAAATACGGAAAAAGCTGAGCCAGCAGAGGAGGAAAAGGAGGGCTGGTCGCCTTGGCAACGCTTTTCGCGCTGCCTGCAATCCCCGGGCGGTTCATCCCTTTGGAGCGTGTTTGGAGGTTAAGTGGTTTCGCGTGGCATGCTTACATCTGGTTGCTCCTCAAAGGTCTATTCGTTCATCGCGCTCGCCTATTGGGCTCCGTTACGCATTCTCGGGTAATTTTGCCTTAGAGTGCAGGAACCATGACCCCTTTTGTAGCGTTAGCTACACTGACCTCGCTGAGCTAATTTTGCGTGGCCCTGGTCTGCGCATGCGCTATTATGCTCCGCCGCCGCCGCGCTCAGCTCGCCGCCGGTGTGCGCGCAATTCGATGCGCTGCGCAGACGATCAGTGGTGTCACGCACCGGAGCCGGCACCTCCCGCACTCGGCCGCGGCAGCGCGCGACTCGACGCCGCCGGTGTGGGCTTTCCAGAGGACTGCCATCATAGCCTTGGTAGACATATCGACGCCGACGCGTGCGCCTTCCCTGCGCCTGCCCTGCGCATTCGCCATCTGACACTGCGCCGGAGCAGCTTGATAGCGCCTCTGACTGGCGTTTGCCACTGTGGTATAGCCATGGAGAAGGAGAGTGCAAATGCTCCTCAACGTTGAAGTAGGGCGGAGAAGCTTAACTCCTCGGATCCCGAACTATGTCCCGGCAAAATAAATATACATGTGGACATAATACGTATACCATGTGTGTGTCTTTGGAAGAGCTGTAAGAATGATATCTGAAAAGCTAAGAATAATCAGCTGAACCTTCGTTAACGCTACGTTTATCCTGGCATAGCTGAGCGAAGCCACTGCCATTTTTATGATATTCCTCTTACAACATCATACCTATTGTAATTCCACAGTGCCCTGTTTTTCATCACTCTTGCATTCCTAATATCTTTGGTCGTCACATATAATTCGTGTTCCCTTAGGTACTGACTCCCATTGCTTATCCATACGCCCAGATATTGTATTTATCTGTTATCTCTAGCATAACCTCTTCTATTCTATGCTGACTACCTTCATTATCATTAAATATCATGACTGCTAATTTTTCCTTACTGAATCTGAAATCTAACCTATCTCCCTCATTACCACAGATGTCATCAATCTCTGCAAATCTTCCTTGTTGTCGGCCATTAGCACTATATCATCTGCGTACATCCATGCTGATAGTACCTGTTCAATGCGTTTTCCTTGTTTGACAAAAGAGAGGTTGAAGCCCTGTACACTTCCCTTTAATGTGGCCTCTAATCCTTGTAGGTACATCATGAATAACAAGGATGACAGAGGACACCGCTGCCTAAGCCCCGTTTTACCTCTGCAGGCTTGGATACCTGTTTTTCCCACTTTTAACGGACTTCTTACCTTTAAAGATGTCCTTTGAAAGATTAGTGACTCCATCCTCCACACCTAGTGTGTCCAGTATTCCCCACAAGTCCTGTTGAACCATGCTATCGTATGCTCCCTTGATATCCAAAAATTCTAGCCACAGGGGCCCGTGTTTCTTTTCTGCTATTTCAATGCACTGCGTAAGTGAGAACAGATTGTCTTCCAAGCTCCCGTGTTTCCGAAACCCGTTCTACAGTTCCCCCAGAACCCCCTCATCCTCTATTCATGTCTGAGTCTCTCCTTTATATTCTGCATCGCCAGCCTGTAGACCACTGATGTCACTATTATAGGTTGGTAGTTGTTTATGTCAGCTTTGTCCCACTTTCCTTTATAGATCATGCTCATCCTGCTAAGTTTCCATCCATAGGGGACTTCACAATCGATATTATTTTGCTTGCTGCCTCTCTCAAGCCTGCTTAGAACATCAGACCTTATGTCTTTATCAGCATAACTGAAATGCCATCTGGGCCTGTTGATGAACTACTAGGAACCCTCTTCTCAGCCCTTTCCAACTCTCGTTGTGAAAATGGAGCGATTGCGCCACTTGATGCATCCTTGTTCTTTTGTGTGCATATAGCCCCTTTTTGTTGAAACTTTCCTGTCACTCTTGATCTTATGTATTCAAATAGCTTAGTCACCTTCTAGTCTAGCACCTTGAGCTGTCGTTATAAACCGCTGCTATAGGCTAGTCTCATTTCTTAGGGAGTTAGATGGTTCCAAATCTTCGCAGCTGTCTCTCTATCTTCCTTATGTACTTCTGCCAGCCACTGAGCTCTCTTTCTTCTAATCTTTCATTGATGAGAAGGGATGCAGCCCTTCTACAGCTTAGAAAGGTTTCCCATTTTCTTTTCAACATCATCTGTCTGTTCACCCGCTGCTTAGCATGTCTGTGTTCCCTGGAGGCTTCCTGACGTTTTGCTATGGCTCGCTTAACTTCCTCATCCAACCAACTTTGGGTTTGGTGTCTCTTTCCGGGGTGACTTGCCACGTGCCCTTAGCAATCTCTAGCTCAAGCAGTCTAATTAGATTCGTGTATGTCCACACTGTTTCATTATCTTCACTGATTTTCTTTCTCAATTTGTTTAGTAGCTATTTCTTTGCCTTTCTGAATAACAATTTCCTGTAGTTGCTCATCTTGTCTCCTTCCCACTCTCACTTCTTTTTCCAAATCATAGCTGATATGTCTGTGATCACTACCCAGACTTCTAGATCCGCCTTCATCTACGTGCTTTTTCCTGAGCTATCCTAATTATATGTGACATCAGTGCGTAATCTATCGTCGACTGCAGCCTTTCTACCTCCCATGTTATTTGCCCTTCCACACTTCTCCGGTACTGTTGCAAATGATCAAATAATGCCTTTCACACATATTCATGATCATTTTGCCTGTTGGGTCGGTATACTCATCTATATTCTATGTGCGCATACATATCTCCTAGTATAATTATCTCGCACTCTCCTCCTAACTCCTCAAAGTCCTCTCGATATACACTCTACCATTGCCTGGTTTCCTATCTGGCCTTCGCTCCAGCCCACAAGTACACCAAACCAAGGAGTGTAATTTACCCTGCCACTTTCACTTTAGCCATAAATGTTCTTACACTCCTGCTTGGACCCTTTGCCAGTCTTTACTTTCATGAATGAATGCCCCAATACCATCCCCCTTTCTGTTGCCTTCTGTTCTATTACAATAATTCCACGCGTCATCCGGATGTTAGGAGGTTCTTAATCGTCCCTAAGCTTTGTTTCTCGAAGCCGTATACCATCGGCCTCTCCTCCCTTAGCGTTCTTCTATCTCTTCCCACTTAGCCTGTTCCTGACACCCTGCAAGTTAATATACGCTATGTCTAAATTGACTCGGCATTCGGGCTAAATCAATTTATTCCCGGACCCTACCTATCTTAGAGTACTGGTGCCACTTTGGAATCACATCTGTCCATACACCTGTCAAAGTCTCTCCTGGTTGTTTTCCTCGTTCCGAGCTATCTTACATCCCGAAGGGCCCACGTACCTTCCAAAAAGCTACTGCGCGTCCTGCAAGTCGCCAACCTACCTCATGACCTAGACGTCCATTGAAGTGAATTCTGTCTAAGTGAAAACCACCCCACTTATCCACCTCTGTTTCTTTCCACCATCTCAAAGCCTTTCTCTCGACTAATCCGCACTATCTCTTTGTTTGCGTTGACAATCGCTCTTTGCAGGTTGCCGTCACGCACCGGTACCTCGGTATCGTGCATACACTACCTGTACCTGAGGACAAGTGGCGCGCATGTCATCGACCCCTTTTCAACAGTGTGGTCAACGTCCTGCATGTCTTCATTTGAGACATCGTTTAATCCGCCTGAAATTACCACGAGGTTTCGCCTACGCGCTGTAGTTTTGAGTTTTGCGCTCGCTTGCCCTCATGACTGCTTCCAGTTTGCGTCCTGGGAAACGTCCCTACTGTAACCCTCTTGTCACCTCTTACCTCTCTTTGCTTGCTTCTGCACATCGATTTAAATTCGAGTCCCCGGCAATTATCACATTCTGTGACTTTTTCAGCTGGAGCGTCCTGCACCTGGAGGTTACTTGCACATGTGATGCCGACTGCTTTGTCCCCTCCCAGCCCCACCACTCACTTCGCTGAAGCTGGGCCTGCGACAATGAATCAACTGAACTTGTTTTCTTTTTCAAACTCTCTAGCTCTTTCTGCTCCGACGTTCTGGTTGCCGGTGCCTGACTGTCTCTCCGTCGGCTGCTTCTTTGTTCACCTTGGCTAGTGCTTTCTCGGCGGACCTGAGCATTTCTCCAATGCCCTCCGTCTTTTCTGCTCTGTCGCCAACGTACACTCCAGCTCGGTGATTCTCAACAGCAGTCACTCTGGGCAACCATCGTTTTCTCCATTTTTTCCTCGACCTCACATTGCCTACAACTCGCGTCAGCCTCCTCACCGTTTGCTTCCGCACTTGAGTTCATTTTCAAACTCACCCCGCATGCTAAACACATTCAGCCTTTTTAACCACGTCTGTATAACACCAATTATTCTTATGACTTACTTGTCTCACCCGATAATTACAAAACACCATCCCTGCCCGACGAAAAAGAGAAAGTCGAAGCTCTACTACAAAAATTTGCGTGTTCAATGTACGTGCACCTCCCCATGGGGTGGCAAGAAAAAAACACAGAGAAACAAACACACACACGCAAGAACTAGTAACTATCTGGTGACTGACCCCCGGAAAAGCTGTACAATGTAATAAGTGCTCCAAAAATTTTTAATAAAGGCAACCTTAAAACATACAAAACCACTTATCTGTGCAGTCGATCGGGAGCGCTAAAAATACACGTCCATCCACCGTTCCCGTCCCAACTGAACTCCACCGCCACCGGAATCCGCGCCCTCTCGCGGTAGCCTGGCGCGCAAAACAATGCTCGTTCATTTTGCTGGGGAGCTTGGCTACAGTGGCTAGAATAGGGAATTGAGATGAACGGCAGGTGGTGCCAACGGAGCGCACTAATCCGCTGAGGCGAAGCCTTGTGGAGGCGCGCGCAGTCGTTTATACGTTGTTTGCCCGTTTCTAATAGTTTCGTCGGGTGCGTTTGTCCTCGTTTTTTATAGTGGTGGCATTCCAACACCCTTGCTTCTGTACTCACTCTCATGGTGCGAAAACAAAGTCATTGCTTCGTCCCGCGGTGCACTACAAGCTACAACGGTGCTATTCAGGACATTGCCGAATTCCGCCATATTGTCAGATTCCGCCATTAATTGATGGTAATTGGCAAAGTAAGCTGCTATGACCTCTCTGATTGACTTAAATGCCGCCATTACAAAATTTGACAATATGGCGGAATTAGACAGGGTCTAGACGAACACCCCAAGTCACCTAAAAAGAAGCATGCATTGTTCGGCGTTCCAAAGAACGAAGCTCTGTTTGTGCAGTAGCGGAGAGTGATCCCATGAGCTGACAAGCTGCTTCAAACAAACTCTTCTCTGTGCAAGCTGGTTGGCCGCTAGGGGGCTGAGCCACTCGGACGCCTCTCCAATGGGCTCTGCCAGTTTTTCACTTTCGCGGCTGAATAAGGACAACCACGGGATTCAAGACCATCACAGCTGTCGCCAGACGATCACCCGATTCGTCCGATGCCAGGATATACCTGGTGGGCCTACTTTTTTTTGAGCCGTGACACTTCTTTTGAAGTTCCCACAACGGCGTCGCCCTAGCTACGCCATCGCAGTGCCGACGCAGTGCCATCGACGCGCTGGCAAATAGGCGACAAGCCAAGCCCCCGGCTTGTTCGGAGCCTGCGAAATGGATGTTGTGGAAGTTGAGGGGGAGACGCTGTCTCCCAAGAGTACAACGACACTCAAGGATGGGTTGTGGCCCATGAACGACGCAAGAAGGCAAAAGACAAGAGAAACGCGGAACCAGCCACGAACGCGGGAGGTGCGTCCATGGAGGCGTCTCGGAGAGTGAAGGATTTTTTGCATCGCCGGCCAGTGCCAAAAGAACCGCAACTACCAGAAGACGATTACAAGGTTGTAATACGCCCAGGAGGAGGTCTGGACTTGACGCGACAGAGTCTAGCGCTCATAAGAGACTGTGTTCTACGAGCGGCAAAAGTACAGCCTGACATCGCTGGGGAAGATACTCTCAGAATCAACATGCGACAAAATACCATGATCATGAGCACACCTAGTCTGGCCAATGCGAAGGAATACAGCAACATCAAGGAAATTATGATCAATGACAAGAGCTATGCTACAGCCGCTTATGTAACAGCACCAGAAAACACATCCAAAGGGGTTATCTACGGAATACCGAAGTATGATAATCAAGAAGACATAGAAAAAAGCTTGGTCAATCAGAGGAACCCGACGATTCTACATGCACGACGTATGGGACTTACGGACTCAGTGGTCATTGTTTTCGAAGGGTTGTTTGTGCCGTATTTTGTATACTACCGTGGTGCCGAATATAGGTGCTTCCTATACAAGAAGCAATATGAAACATGCACTACTTGTGGTCGAATTGGACATCGGGCGGATGTCTGCCCACAGCCTGACAGCAAGAAATGCCGTGGTTGTGGGGTGCTCAATCCAACTGAAAACCACCAGTGCGTCCCTAGGTGTAGCCTTTGCGGGAAAGGTCATCTTACAGGGGACAAAAAATGCAAAGAACGGTTTAGGACCCCGTACCTTTTGAAGAAAAGATGGTGGGAAAAGGAACAACAACAAGGCGATGAACGAAGAGAAATGAAGATTTTGTCGAACACTAGAGCAACACAGGCATGGAGGGAAGGGTATTCACCAGAAAATCCAACGGAGGAGAATGGCAACGCCACCAAGGACAGAGGGGGACGACGCAGAGATCATTCCAACTCCTTCTCGCGACTCGCCGAAGGGGGAAGAGAAGGGGACTCAACACGAACCCAGATCCACATCCAGATCAAGGTCCACTCGTCAACACAGATCCAGGTCACGGGCCAAATCCAAGACAAGGGCAACGACATCACCTCAAGGACAGTCCCACGAGGGTCCTGGCGGCGGTCGGGGCAGTCAACAAATGGTGAGTTGGGTGGGCGAGGTATCAGGGAGTCTCTCTGGCCTGGGAGTTTGCCTGAGGTTGTGGCAGAAGGGTCCACCCTAGGTCAAGAGCTAAACCATATTAAGAAAATGCTAGAGCAACTCACCCGTGAAAACGCGAAACAGAGGGACGAAATAAAACAACTAAAGGAAGAGAACGCTAACTCAGGCAAAATCAGCTGCGCGAGTCAATAGCTCCATAGCATCGTGTAGTCGAATTTTAACTCCAGCGCCTGCACAGGAGTCAGGAGTGCACGCAGCGAAACGAAGAGCAGAGGAAATATCTCCTGTAGAAAATGAAGACCTCTCAAAACCCCTGGAAAAGAAAGTCGAGAATATGCTCGGAGAACTTACTAAGGTAATGCAACAACAATTCGCAGGATTGCAGCTGCAGCTCGTAGAAATAAAACAAAGAATAGATAGCATGGAAAATCGACTAACGCTGGTGGAGAACACGCAAACAGATTTGAGGTCTATAGGAGCAGGCCCGGTTAAAACTACTACTAAACCCTACAACCGGCCGACTACGACCGAAGTAATCTAATCGCAGGGGACGACTAGACATGGCACGACGTAATCAGTATAAAATTTGGCAGTGGAACTGTCGTGGGTATCGCCGGAAACGGGGTAACTTACAACAGTTCCTAAACGGAAAGGAGGCACCAGACGTCATCACCTTACAGGAAACTGGAGGAATGGCTAAATTGTCGAATTACAAATCCTATGGTACCCCTGATGAAAAACGTCCGTAACAACCCTCGTGCGAAGAAATCTCACGGTGATAGAACATGATACAGAAATCTGCGATGTCGATCATGTTCTTGTTGAGTTAGTTCCATCGCAGAAGAGTGGTGAAAGTCTATTCATATTAAATGTCTATAGCCGCCCTAGACAAAAAACCAAATTTAGGTCACTTTTGAGAAAAAACGATCAGCATTACTAAAAATCAAGCATTGTTATAGTAGGAGATTTCAACGCGTTGCATCCGGCATGGGGTTATGACAAAGAAAACATCAAAGGTAGAAATCTCTGGATCGACGCCCAACAGGAGGGCCTTACGTTAATAACCGATCCCCTTTTCCCAACTAGGATTGGAAACAGCGTATCCAAAGACACGTCTCCTGACCTCACGTTTAGTAAGAATATCATCGAACCTTATTGGCTTAATACACAAGAAAATATGGGCAGTGACCACTATATAATTGAGACCACATTTAAAGCAGGTCCACGTAAAAGAGGAGGCAAAGAATTAAGGATGGTTGAATGAGATAGCTTTAGAAAAATCAGAGAAGGAAGCATGCGATGTCATCGAAGACTTAGATGAATGGCTAGGGAACCTTAAGCAAAATATTCAAATCGCAACTAAGACCATACCAAAAACAGAAGGACTAGAAAGCACAGACAGTAAGCTCCTACATATGTGGGAGGCAAAAAAGAGCCTAGAAAAACGGTGGAAAACACAAAAACACAACAAACGCCTTAGAAAAAGGATAGCCACCCTCAGTAAAGATATTGAGAAGTACGCGGAGCGACTATGCAGACAACAATGGGAGGAAAAGTGTGATGCGATGGAAAAACAAATAAGGTCTCTCTAAAACATGGAACCTGTTAAGATGTCTGATAGACTCGGAAGCGAGCAAAACAGCACAACAACAAAACTTTATTAGACTTGTCCGTAAATACAAAGGCACGGAGGAAGAACTGATTGAAGAAATCAGACAGAGATACAATGGGGATATAACCAAAGAGCAATTAAGCTCGTACAAAGTTAAAGAAAATGATTCCCTAGACCGACCCATATTAGAGGCTGAGGTACGATCGGAACTAACTGAAACTGAGCACAACATCAGCCCCGGGCCCCGATGGGATCACGAATAAAACGCTCAGAAACTTAGACGACAAATCTATCACAGCCCTCACCGAATATATGAACAAGTGTTGGGAAAAAGGTAAGATACCCAAGCAATGGAAAACGGCAACAATCATAATGATTCCCAAGCCAGGCAAGAAACTAGATCTTGATAATCTTAGGCCTATTTCCCTGACGTCCTGCATAGGAAAGTTATTAGAGCATGTCATCCTAACTCGCCTGTCAAATCATATGGAAGACAATGAGCTCTTTCCTCATATAATGGTAGGCTTCAGAGCGAAACTGTCTACACAGGACATTATGCTTAAGATTAAACACCAAATAATTGATTCGGGTCTCAATATACACGACACAAAGGTAATAGTTGGTCTAGATCTTAAAAGGCATTCGATAATACATCACATAAAGCTATACTTGCCAATCTTCAAGCGTTAGGGGTAGGAAAAAGAGTATACGAATATATAAAAGACTTTTTAACTGACCGGACTGCAAGAATAATACTAGGCGAAGCAGAATCCCAAGAGTTTAGTCTGGGCAGCAGAGGTACGCCGCAAGGCTCAGTCCTATCCCCCTTTCTTTTTAACGTGGCCATGATAGGTCTCCCTGCCAGACTGAAGGAAATTCCAGGACTCTACCATAGCCTCTATGCAGATGACATTACCTTATGGATAGCAGAGGGTAGTGACGGATACATAGAGGAAACTTTACAGACAGCAGTGAATGTTGTAGAAGAATGTGCCATCCATACAGTATTACAATGTTTACCGGAAAAATCGGAACTTTTCTTCTATAACCCGACATGTAGGGGTCGGAAAAGCATCCAGGAAAAACCTAACATTAAAGTCTTTGTTGGAAAAAGCAAATACCTACGGTCGAAAGCATAAGAATTCTGGGACTCCGAATCAGCTCAAACGGGCACAACGGAGAGGCGATTAGAATACTTGAAACCAGTGCGCAGCAAACTATGTGTCTACTTAAACGAATTGCAAACCGGCACTATGGTATGAAGGAAAATAATATGATAAGACTGGTACAGGCTTTTGTCATCAGTCATATTGTATATGTGATTCCGTACCTCAGACTGCAAGTGGCCGAGAGAGAAAAGATTGACAGAATCATTAGACGAGTTTTCAAACAGGCGATCGGACTTCCAATTACTACCTCTAATGATAAATTACTTCAATTAGGGCTTCACAACACATCAGAAGAGCTTATAGAAGCTCAAAGAATCGCACAATATGAAAGACTAACGCAGAGTAAAACAGGTAGAGCTATACTAGAGGAACTGGGTATAAACTACGCAAATCAATTTGGCGCCAAAAAGGATATCCCGTATGAAATCAGGAAATGTTTAGTAATCTTACCGATTCCAAAAAACATGCACCCTAAACATCACAAAGCAAGGAGAGCTGAAAGAGCGAAAAATATACATAACAACGTAAAAGATTTACCGGAAACAACATACGTAGACGCGGCCAAATACAAAGGAAATGACAACATGACTATAGCAGTAGTGGACTACAAAGGAAATCATAAGGTCAGCGGCTCGGTGAGAACGAGCTTTGCAGAAGAGGCGGAGGAAGCAGCTATTGCAATAGCCATAGCATCCACCTCGACTTCACTCATTGTTAGCGACTCGCAGACGGCTGTGAGAAACTTTGCACGAGGGCGAATATCCCAAATAGCTTCAAGAATATTGGTTGGATGTAAAGACCAACGAACAATAGAAATAGTCTGGGCACCCGCTCACTCCTCCTTGCCCGGCAATGAGGCTGCACACCAGACAGCTCGAGGACTTACAGACCGAGCCTCTGGATTGCCCTGGTCGAACGGGGAGGACGATGAGAGATTTGAGCGGATGACCACTTACAGAGATATTACGCAGTATTACAGGCTAAGCAGGAAAATTTATCCTCCCGCACACTCGTAATTGAACAAAAAACAGGCGGTGGCGTGGCACCTACTCCAGACCCACACGTTTCCCAGTCCAGTAACAATGAACCACTGCGTGCCGGAACTTCATTTGGACAAGTGTAAATTTTGCCACAACAGGGCGGACTTGAGCCACATTTTATGGGCATGCCCGCAGGCCCCCATGAGAGGTGAATTTCCAGACGGGAGTGGATGGGATGCCGCGCTCCTCAGCTCTGACTCTCAAATACAAGCCCGCTTAATACGGCAGGCCGAAGACGCCGCCAGGGCCCATGGGATCATGGCCGTCGTCTAGGTTTGGTCCACCCTTCTCCTCTCGCACCTGAAAGGGGAAGAGGACCTTTCTGCTAATTAAATAAAGTTTGTTCATCATCATCATCATCTGTGCAAGCTGTACTTCGACGAGAGGTACATCTCCTGGCACTTCGAGCTCACTGTGAATGGTGAAATTGTCCGCATTTAAACGGGTAGGCCCATAGGCGTGCTTGCCTTTAAAAAAGGGGGGGGGGGCGAAGGTTCATTGCAGGGTGCCTCCTCCTTATTAAAACATTGTATGAGGCAGGTTTTGTGCCCCCTTTTAAACAACTAAAAGAGTGCCCCGCCACCTAGTTAGAGCAGATTTAGCGTCCCCTTTCCCGGTGAATCGGGGGGGGGGGGGGGGGGCACTCCATATGCCCCTTCAGGCGGACGCCTATGGTAGGCCTTTCGGAGAAGCTCTTCGAATTTGTAAATGCCCTTGAAATCATTTTTAAAAGTGGTTTAGCTACAACGATCTTCACAGCGACAACTTGGAAGAGCTTGCTTCCTGCTTGAAAAAAAAAAGATGTCACACTGGGTGGTGCACAACAGGCTCCCAGCCTCACCAATCAAGTGAGTGACCAAGTTTTCTCTGCTCACCCATTTGCGTTTTTACATGAAAGTACTCCACAAGGAGCGAGTATCTTCCCGTGAAAAGAGGATTTACCTGAAGCTCAGGCACGTCACTTAGGCTAGCAGCCCAATATCTTGTGGCGCACTTGTGCACTATAAAACTTTTTTCTTGGGGATAAAAAACGACGTGCGACCGATAATGAAAAATGCATTGTCGTAAACAGATAGTGAGTCACTACTCAGATATGCATTGTATCACATTTGTGTACAGAAAATAAAAGGTTTTCATGCAGATATGATCCTGACTGCGTCTCGGAGAATGACATTACGAATAATGGGGCTTTATTTACAGAATATTCCTTGGGGAATTAATAGTTCGCCGTGGAAGGTGTTGGAAGCAATGGTTCACAACGGAATTCATCGTTCCACTCTTCTACCACTTCCCATCGCCTCACAGTTTCAGTGCCATCATGCGCTCACTTTCGGCACCCTGTCGATATTTCAGTTCAATCGCACACCCGCATAAGCAACCTGTTATTCCCGAAGCTCATTAACATATTTTCTCGGTCGCCATTTGAGGCCATGGACGAGCAATAAAATATATTTAAATGTTTCACAATGACCGCGCACGTGGTTGATTCTCTTCTCTGCGCAGCGCAGCGCCGCCTTGGGTGACGTGCAAGCGTGTGCCAGCCCCACCTGGCGGTTTACTCCCAATGCGTTACGCGCTAGCCGGTGCGTTCATTCTCGCCACTGTAGCGCGGCGATAGTGGCTGTGTTCCAATACTCACCATAGACGGCTAAATAGACAGCTAAATAAATGGCGGACATCTTAAGTCCCATTCCAATTCTCACGTAGCCGGCAAAGTAGACAGCTCCGAGAAGACTGCTTCGTAGACAAATACCATGCAGGCTACGATAAATACTAGGCTACTTCGCTGTCTAAACAAGGTGGCGGCTCAGTGAATCGCTCAGATAGATCAAATTACGCCAGAATGGCTGTCTGCACACAAGAAGACTCTTTCCCAGATCCTCAATGTGAGTAAAATTTATTTGTTTTTGATTTCAACACGAAACAAGCCAGAAATTACAACTGTTACGTTTGTTTCTTCTAGTTTTTTTTTCTCGACGCGTGGTGGCGCATCATTGCGTAAAAGCGGTCTAAACGTGTTCCAATTCTCGGACAGCATGGGCTCTGTGCGGTCTTCTAAGCAGTGTGCGTAGACTGTCTACGTGCTGTCTGAGAATTAGAACACAGCCAGGGTACAGTGTACTAGAAGGGGGCAGTGGAGTGAACGAGGCGGCCACGCCGTATCTCGGCTGATTCTCCGGTGGGTGACCATCGCGGGCGGCGCTAGAGTCGCATGGTACTGAAGATCTCAGGAGCGTCTGCATTGGAAGCGCGCACCCGAGCCTGCGCCAGCGTGTATTTGCTCGTTTTTAGCGCGTTCAATGCATTTCAGAGCCTTTATCAGTCTATGCGCACCTACTATGCGCAATAGAGCAGGAGCATATATGCAGACACGCTGAATTTGCATCGAGACATTAACTGTTTCAAAAGCCGGCCGACAAAAAAAAAGAAAACATGTAGTACAATCAGAATTGGCACGGATCTGCCTAGCTTATCACTCAAGCAGCACTTTGAGCTGAACTAAATCATAAGTGCCTACTAGAGAACTACCAAGAGGGAAGTATCAAAACCGCGAATAAGTCATGTGCCCGTTTTCTCGGCAGTTTCTATATCCAGAGTACTGTTCCTCATTTGAGTTGACATGCGTTCGATTGTTTCATGAGAAACCCGATTATAAGAGATGTTGTTACAACATTTATATTGGTGACCACGCAGTTTTATCATGCCAGTTTTGCGGAAGATAATAAATAATGTTTTCTGAAAGGCTTTCTTGTGTTAACCGCGTGCTTTCGCTCTCCTTTTGCTTCTTTCTTACAAGCTCTAGGAAGCCAAGTCTAGAAGCTGAGTTGAAAGAACGCTTGTACCTCCTAGTCAAGGACTCGACGCGAAAGGGGTTATCTTAAAGATAATAAAGAGTGCCGGTTGTATACATAGCCCGTCTGTTACTCTGTGTAAGTTCACTGTAACCAGTTCTCATTTTGTATCGACAGCCTAAACTGTGCTGCTTTCCTAATATTCTATACGCTTAACGACGTTGCAAGCGAGAAAATTTATGACGATGTTTAGTAATATAGGTGTAGTTCTTTCATTGAGTGTCAAAATGTCGGCAGGCGTTGGTGAGTTTTGTTTCGAGAAATATAACTTGTATATGACATACACACACACACACACACACACACACACACACACACACACACACATATATATATATATATATATATATATCATCAGCCTGACTACGTCCACTGCAGGACAAAGGCCTGTCCCATGTTCCGCAAGTTAACCCGGTCCTGTGCTTGCTGCTGCCAATTTATACCCGCAAACTTCTTAATTTCATCTGCCCACCTAACCTTCTGTCTCCCCCTAACCCGCTTTCCTTCTCTGGGAATCCAGTTAGTTACCCTTAATGACCAGCGGTTATCCTGTCTACGTGCTACATGCCCGGCCCATGTCCATTTCCTCGTCTTTATTTCAACTATGATATCCTTAACCTTCGTTTGTCCCCTAATCCACTCTGCTCTCTTCTTGTCTCTTAAGGTTACACCTACCATTTTCCTTTCCATTGCTCGCTGCGTCGTCCTCAGTTTAAGCTGAACCCTCTTAGTGAGTCTCCAGGTTTCTGCTCCGTAGCTAAGTACCGGCCAGATACAGCTGTTATATACCTTCCTCTTAAGGGATAATGGCAATCTACCTGTCATAATTTGAGAGTGCTTGCCGAATGTGCTCCACCCCATTCTTATTTTTCCAGTTACTTCAATCTCGTGGTTAGGCTCTGCGGTTATTACCTGCCCTAAGTAGACATAGTCTTTTACAACTTCAAGTGGACTATTACTTATCTCGAAGCGCTGCTCCTTTCCGAGGTTGTTGTACATTACTTTCGTTTTCTGCAGATTAATTTTAAGACCCACCTTTCTGCTCTCCTTGTGTAACTCTGTAATCATGAGTTGCAATTCGTCCCCTGAGTTACTCAGCAATGCAATGTCATCGGCGAAGCGCAGGTTACTAAGGTATTCTCCGTTAACTCTTATCCCTAGCTGTTCCCATTCTAGGCTTCTGAAAACCTCCTGTAAGCACGCGGTAAATAGCATTGGGGAGATTGTGTCCCCCTGCCTTACACCCTTCTTGATTGGTATTCTGTTGCTTTCTTTATGAAGCACTATGGTAGCAGTTGATCCCCTGTAGATTTCTTCCAGAATGTTTATATATACTTCATGTACGCCCTGATTCCGCAGTGTCTGCATGACGGCTGATATTTCTACTCAATCAAACGCCTTCTCGTAATCTATGAAGGCTATGTATAGAGGTTGGTTATACTCTGAGCATTTTTCTATTACCTGATTGATAGTATGAATGTGGTAAATTGTTGAGTATCCTGTTCTAAATCCTGCTTGTTCCTTTGGTTGATTAAATTCTAATGTTTTCTTTACTCTGTTAGCAATTACCTTTGTAAATAGCTTGTACACTACAGAGAGCAAGCTGATCGGCCTGTAATTCTTCAAGCCCTTGTCATCTCTTGTCTTATGTATTAAGATGATGTTAGCGTTCTTCCAAGACTCTGGTACCCTTCCCGTCAGGAGACACCTCGTAAACAGGGTGGCTAGTTTTTCTAACACAATCTGTCCTCCATGTTTCAGCAGATCTGATGTTACCTGATCCTCACCAGCAGCTTTGCCTCTTTGCATGCTCTCCAAAGCTTTTTTGACTTCTTCTATCATTAATGGTGGGGTGTCATCTGGGTTACTGCTAGTTCTTATAGTATTAAGGTCATGGTTGTCTCGGCTACTGTACAGATCTCTGTAAAACTCCTCCGCTATTTTAACTATCCTATCCATATTGGTAGTTATTTTGCCTTCTTTGTCCCTTAGTGCATACATCCGACTTTTGCCTATCCCAAGTTCCCTCTTCACTGCTTTGAGGCTTCCTCCGTTTTTCAGAGCGGGTTCAATTCTCTCCATGTTATGCCTTCTTACATCGCATACTTTACGTCTATCAATCAACTTCGAAAGCTCTGCCAGTTCTATTTCGTCTGTTGTACTTGACACTTTGATGATTTGACGCTTCTTAATTAGGTTCTTCTTTTCCTGGGAAAGCTTGCCAGTGTCCTGTCTAACTACCCTGCCTCCAACTTCCACTGCACACTCCGTAATGATACTCGTTAGATTATCATTCATTGTATCTACGCTAAGGTTGGTTTCCTCACTAAGAGCCGAGTACCTGTTCTGCAGTGACACTCTGAATTCCTGTACTTTCCCTCTCAGTGCTAGCTCATTGATTGGCTTCTTGTGTATCAGTTTCTGTCGTTCCTTCTTCAAGTCTAGGTGAATTTGAGACCGTACCATTCTATGGTCACTGCATCGTACCTTGCCAACCACTTCCATATCCTGCACGATTCCTGGGTGTGCAGTCATTATAAAGTCTATTTCGTTCTTATTTTCGCCATTAGGGCTCCTCCATGTCCACTTGCGGTTTTCTCGTTTTCTGTAGTAGGTATTCAATATCCGCAAATTATTGTGTTCTGCGAATTCTACTAGTAGCTCTCCTCTGGCGTTTCTAGGGCCGATGCCATAATCTCCTACTGCCTGGTCTCCAGCCTTCTTCTTCTCTACTTTTGCATTAAAGTCGCCCATGACTATAGTATACTGTGTTTTTACCTTACACATTGCCGATTCCACGTCTTCATAGAAGCTTTCAACTGAAGCGTCATCATGGCTGGATGTAGGCGCGTAAGCCTGTACTACCTTCATCTTGTATCTTTTATTCAGGTTAATTACAATACCTACCACCCTTTCAATAATGCTATAATATTTCTCTATGTTGCCAGCTATGTTTCTGTGAATTAGGAACCCCACTCCCAGTTCTCTTCTGTCTGCCAAGCCCCGATAGCAAAGGACGTGCCCATTCTGTATCACCGTATAGGCGTCATATGTCCTCCTAATCTCACTGAGCCCTATTATATCCAATTTTAACCCTCTAGCTCCTCGAATAGTACAGCTTGACTTCCCTCACTAGATAAGGTTCTAGCGTTAAACGTTGCCAAGTTCAGTTTACAATGGCGGCCTGTAGTCCAGAGATTCTTAGCACCCTCTGCTGCGTTGCAGATCTGACCGCCGCCTTAGTCAGTTGCTTCGCAGCTGCTGGGGACTGAGGGCCGTGAGTTATCTGACGTATGTGTGTGGGAGGTAGTGGCCAGATACTGCACCAGGGTGGCCAATTCTTCTCTGGTGAGGGAGTGCGTTCCCGGCGGTGGTTACCGGTGAGGCCGCACCCCAGGCCTATTAATGCAGTCGCATCAACACGCGGATTTTTTTTTTCCGGTTGGGAAGTGCGCAGCACCGGAATTCGAAACACGGACCTCTTGCATGCGAGGCGGATGCTCTAACCACTACGCCGTCGCCGCATATATATATATATATATATATATATATATATATATATATATATATATATATATATATATATATATATATATATATATATACGCATGCAAGTCGCACGTCACCACCCCACTAACCATATCCGTGCAATGCTGCCCCTTAGAACACCCGCTATTTTTACGCCACGCATATTTTGTGCGACTACCTTAGACTTGAACTAGTTTTGAAACCTCACACTGCCGAAAGGGTGAAAATTACAGTGCGCATTAGTACAGAGGCGCGCTATAGTCCGCTTCGCCAACAGTAAACCTTGTGCGTAGGGCTATCCAGGATATTTTTTTTGAGGGAGGGGGAGGTGCATTGGTAAAGTAAAAGTGCGATAACATTTTGTGGTGTAGGAAGTTTTGATTTCCTTCTTCGCACCTCTCTACTTGCGGCACCCTGGTTCTGCGTGCGCTTTACGCGGTATTTTTTTTTCATCTCAAAGCTTTCTGAGTGCAGCTAACTTCCAATATATCGACTCAATTATTTTTAATACTGTAGATTCCTCCTCAACGAAGAAAAAGTCCAGAGAAGAAATTATAATAAGACGCGCCCTTTTTAAATAATTTTTGATCTCTCACAAGGACTTTTATGGAGATAAAATTCAGTAGATTGGCGTGTCATGCTTCAAAAGTTATGACATCATGTGCCAGACATGAATGATGGGCAGTTACGAAGAAATATTCATTAAAAAAGCTCACCGGAGAAGCCGAAGCGCATAGCAGTTGCTGCGCGGGGCGCGCGGCTCTTTCAGTACTATTCGAGTGAAGCGCCACCGCTACAGGCACGCGGAAGGCATCAGACCGCGCCACTTTAAAAAAAATGGCAGCATATCCACGGAGTGAATGATGGAGAGTGGGGCGAAGAATTCGTCCGTCCATTCGTTCTTGCTTCCGTCTGTCCATGCGTCCATCAGTGTGACCGTCCATGCGTCCATCAGCCCGTCCGTGCGTGCGTCTGTTCGTGGGTCCGTCCCTGCGTTCGTCCATGCAGCCGCCCCTGCGTCCGTTCATGCGTCCATCCATGCATCTGTCTACGTGTCCGTTCGTCCATCTATTCAACACTCCAAGTACCACCATCTCGCATCTTTTCATCATATATTCCCCATATAAAAGACCTGCCATCCAGCGGACATTCCAAGGACTAAACGAGAGGTGGCACACGCACACTTTCTTACGGCTTGCGCTTCGGGTCCACTTCCCACCTTTAACCACCTCTAGTTAATGGTATATACAAGTTAACTGTATTTATGGCACTGTGGCCGAACGCTCGCTAAACCTTTCGAAAACAGAGGAGGTTACGCCCAGCGAGTATGACATAGCAAACTTTTTCAGTCAGATAGTGCTCAATGTACATGCGATGGCTGCTAATGGGAAATGAGAGGCGGAGAATTCGGCTTTTACTTTCTTACGGCTTGCGCTTCGTATCTACTTCCCATTTTTAACCACCTCGAGTTCATTCATGGTATATACAACATCATTGTATTCATGGCATTGCGGCTCAACGATCGCTAAACCTTTCTGAAGCTAAGAGGTACACCCAGCGAGTATAACGTAGCAACCCTTTCTTGTCTGATAGTTCTCAATGTACATGCCCATGGCTGCTAATGGGGATCGCAGCCTGCGCGTTAACTAAAAGCTGAATGCTCCTGTCTCTCATTCCCCATTAGCAGCCATTGACATGTACATTGAGCACTATTTTTTATTGTTCAACAACGCACAGAAGAAGTCTCTCACCGGCACCACCTTGGAGGTCAAAATGTTATACTTGTTACATACTACGGGGCACGAACGGGTGCCGCTATAAGGAGCTTCGCCCCAAAAAAGTGCACCGGAGACGCCGAAGCGCATAGCAGTTCCTGCGCGTGGCGCGCGGCTCTTTGAGTACTATTCGAGTGAAGCGCCGCCGCTACAGGCACGCGGAAGGCATCAGGCGGCGAGGCGCGGTCACGCCACTCAACCCTTCTAGTACACTCTAGCCAGGGACGGTCGGAGAGAAACGCGGCGCGTCCACTATATCGGAGGCCATAAGTTGAGGGTATTGCTTCGCCGCGCTTGACACAGATAGAGAGATAGACTTTATTAATTTCCGGCAGATTGCTGGGATGGGCTCCCACCTAGGGGCCAACGGAGAGAACGTGTCTCCCGGCAGCTTCCTTGGCCTGCTGGATCGCCCAAAGTTGTTTGTCCAGGCCCGAACTGAGCAGCGCAGTCCGCCAACGCGCCCGAAGGTCTTCATTGGAGGCCGCGATCCCAGAATTTCTGACTAATGCTGGACATTCCCATTGTATATGGTCGAGAGTGGCTCTGGTGGTACAGTACTGGCATAGATTAGAACTATAGACGTCAGGATATATGTGGTGCATGATGACAGGGTTCGTGTATGTGCGTGTTTGTAGCTGTCGCCACTGAACGGACTGGGCCCGATTTAGCTTGGAGTGAGGCGGAGGGTACTCCCGCCTTTGCAGTCGATAGTGTTGAATTATGTCATTATATTTAGTGAGCCGATCGTCCCATTCCCACACCGGCGCAGAAAGGTTCGTTTGGGTGGCCGCTTCGTCTGACGTGACTCGGAACGTAAGACCTCGAGCCACGTTGTGCGCCACTTCATTCGGATTGGCCTCCACGTTACCTAGTGGTGTGTGGGCAGGGAACCACAAGATGTGTACGTATTTGTCCGCCTCGTGAATTTTGCCTGTATTAAGAATCCGCAATGCCTCGGGGGAGATTCTGCCGCTGGCGTAGTTTCTAACGGCTGTCTGCGAGTCGCTGATTACGCATGAGGCGTTGGTGTGGGCTATGGCCATCGCGATAGCCACTTCCTCTGCCGTTTCTACGTTCCGTGTTATGATTGACGCGCTGCTTTTGCATTGTTGTGTGTGGTCTACGACAGCAGCCACGAAGTGGTGACGCTCCTGGTAGCGTGCTGCGTCGACAAAGACTGCCTCATGGTTGCGCCCAAACATCTTTGACATGGTCCTGGCTCTACTGACACGTCTGCCCTTGTTGTGTTCAGGGTGCATGTTTCTTGGTATGGGTGGTACTGTTAGCTTAGCACGGATAGTGCGTGGTATGTCGTGTTTGTCTCCGTGTTGAGTGTGGTAAGTAATACCGAGATTACATAGAATCTGGCGGCCTGGCTTAGTCTTGGCTAAACGCTCGAATTGGGAGATTTGTTGCGCCTCAATAAGTTCCTCAAGGGTATTGTGTAAACCAAGTTGAAGGAGTAGTTCGGTGCTGGTGTTCTGAGGCAAACCTAGCGCTTGTTTGTAAATTTTCCTAATTAGGCAATTGAGTTTTGACTTTTCCGCAGTGAACCATCGGTGGTACGCCGCTGTATAGGTGATGTGAGTTAGAACAAACGCTTGGATCAAACGGATGATGCTGGCCTCTTTCATGCCTTTGTGTTTATTGGTAATGCGCCTAATGAGGCGCATCGTGTTAGACACTCTGGCTTCAATGTTGCGAACTGTCTCTCCGTTGGTACCCTTACTTTCTATGATCAAACCTAGCACTCTGATTTTGTCCACGGTTGGTATGGCGTGACCATCGCTTGTAGTGAGTTTTATATCAGCGTGTGCCTGCGCTTGGGGATGTTGTTTGGGTGGCCGACCTCTAAGTGTAGGGCGATATAGCAGTAGCTGAGATTTCTCCGCCGAGCAGGATAGTCCAGTTCCTTGTAAATACCGTTCGACTGTGTCAATCCCCTCCTGTAATCTCTGTTCAATGGAACCGTCACTGCCGTCGCACACCCAGAGGGTGATGTCGTCGGCGTAAATGGTGTGATGAAGTCCTTGGATGGTTTGAAGTTTTGAAGGAAGACCAATGAGGGTGAGGTTAAACAACATGGGAGATATCACGGAACCCTGCGGGGTGCCCGCACTTCCTATGGTTATTTCGGACGACCTGAGTGCTCCCACAGTGATCGTGGCCGTTCTGCCCGTAAGAAATGCCCTAATATAGTTGTACGTGCGAAGCCCCAAGTTTAGGGTATTGACCTGATTTAGAATGGTGCTATGCGTGACAGAGTCAAAAGCCTTCTTCAGATCAAGACCAAGTATGCCCTTAGTGGAGCGTCCCGTACTGTCTATGATGTGATGCTTAAGCTGCAACATGGCATCCTGCGTTGAAAGATGCCTGCGGAAGCCAATCATGGTGTGTGGGAAAAAATCATTGTCTTCGAGGTAATTTGTCAGTCTAGCCAGGAAAGCGTGTTCCATCAATTTGCCTATACAAGATGTTAAGGAGATGGGCCTAAGATTGTCAGTATTCAGTGGTTTGCCTGGTTTCGGAATCAGAATCACCTTGGCCGTTTTCCAATGCGGGGGCAAGATTCCGGTCTTCCAGCAGTTATTAATATAGTCTGTGATATGCGTGATCGACTCATCGTCCAAATTGCGTATCATCTTATTCGTGATGTTATCCGGACCTGGTGCAGATTTGGTGTTAAGTTTTTGTAGGGCGGCACGGATATCCGCTTCGGTGAATTCTTCGTCTAGAGTAGTGTTGATCTGGCCCGTATAATCTGGATGCTGCTGAGTAGGAGCCTGAGAGATATATTTGAGCTCTACCTCCCTAAGAAACTCCTCCTCGGTGCCCTTGTAAGCATGTATTAGTTTGTTGATGGTTTGTTGTTGGGCGGTTTTGCTGTCTTCTGGGTCGAGCAGGAACCGTAGAAAATGCCAAGTTTTACTAAGACTTAGTTGCCTGTCCATCGCATCGCAGGTTTCATCCCAGTGTTGCCGGCTTAGCTGTGTTGCATACATCTCTATCTCTGTGTTGAGGAGTGCTATGCGTTTCCTGAGGTTTCTGTTGTGTTTCTGTGTCTTCCACCTCTTTTGGAGCGATTGCTTTGCCTCCCACATGTGGAGGAGCCGGCTATCGATCTCTTCGAGGTGTGCCTCAGGAGGTACGATTCGGGTGGCATTATTAATATCCTGTTTAAGCGTGTGTATCCAGTCCTCTATGTCGCTGATGGGTTGGACCTGGTTCTCACGTGATTTGCGGAACTGGGTCAGTCTACCAACTTTAGCTCTTTTCCCGTGAATTTACGTGGGCCACCTTGAACATGTACCTCGATGATGTAGTGGTCGCTACCCAGGTCCTCTAGGGTATTTTTCCAGGTGGCTGCTGATGTGTTTCTCGTGAACGTCAGATCAGGCGTTGTGTCTTTACTGGAGCTAGTGCCCGCACGTGTGGGTGTGCTAGGGTTGGTGATGAGAGTTAATCCCTCTTGCTGCGAGTCAAACCAGAGGGCCCTACCTTTAGGAAACACATAAGAGTATCCCCAGGCAGTGTGTGGTGCGTTGAAGTCCCCCGCTATTAAGATGGGATTTTGGCCAGCGATGTTGAGGGCGCGTTTAAAGAGTGTGAGAAATCTGTGCTTTTTTTGTTTAGGGTTGCTGTATATGTTTAGTATAAAAAGACTTTCCTGTGTCTTGCGTTGCGGAACGAGTTCAATAAATATATTGTCTATATTGGTAATTTCCGTGTCGTGTTGCGTGAACGTAAGGTTTCGTCTAACTAGGGTGGTAAGGACAGTCGTCTCCCCGTTGACATGTCCGATCGAGCGGTAGCCTGCCAATTTAGCGAGACAATGTGTCTCCTGCAATAAAATAATATCGGGCTTAACTTTCCCCTTAAGGTATTGGTTAAGATTTGCTTGCTTATTCGCGTAGCTTCTACAATTCCATTGCCAAATTGTGTAGGCGTGATTTCTAGCTATGATGAGATGCAGGGGGTAGGAATGTCGCCGGCTGTATCACACTGAATGCCGACGAGGAAGGTTGCTTTACATTCGCTGTGGGGTCCAGTCCGCTAGGTGGCAGAGGGGTGATTCTAGCCTCCACAGCGATGAGTCGCTGTTGTAGGTGTTCGTTTTGTTGCTGGGTAATTTTAGCTATAGTCTCTACGCGGTCAGTAAGGGCTGAGATCAGTCGGGATGCGTTGCTCATCCACTCATTTAATTCTTTGACTGATTGCTGAACTTCCTTCAGGACTTTATTCTCGGGCGTTACGCGTGCGGGTTTGTATTCATTGGCCTGGGTTTCGGCTCTGCGCTTGGGAGGTGGTGGTGTTGTACCTTCCTCCAATTTTTCACTGGGTGTAACAGCTGAGAGCGGTGGTACTACTGGTGGAGCATGTTTTGTTGTTTTATAGTGGTGTAACTCCTCCTTGAGGGTCCTGTTTTCCTCTCCTAAAGCTGTCATTTTCTGGTTACATTGTGCTAACATCTGCTTTAGCTGTGCTATTTCAGCCTCTAATTTATCAAGTTTGCCTTGAGAAGCGGCCTCCTCAGACCCCGAGCGCGCCCCCTTGACTACGTCTACCCAGCCCACCTTGAAGGTTGCGCCAGGTCCAGGTGTACGGCTCCGAGATGTTGACTGCGACCGGGAGCGGCGCCGGGAGCGGGGCCGGGAGCGGGGCCGGGGGCGAGACCGCGACCGAGACCGCGACCGAGATCTCGACCAGGCTTTCTTTCCGGGCTTCCGGGTAGGGGTAGTGTCCCGCTGCTCGAGGCTGTTGTCGACAGGCGTTGGCTTCGTCGGGTAGTCTTCATATCGTTGTTGTTGTCGCTCCCATCGCCGGCGTTTCACCAGGTACGGCGTCTTGTAACGTGCCCTGCACGCCTTCTCGGCCGTCTGGTGGTCGCCGCCGCATAGTTGACAAGTGGGCTGGCATTGGTGATCTTGCGGGGGGTTGGTCGTACCACAGCCACGGCACACGTGGTCTTTCGGGTTTGGGCATACATCTGCGCGGTGCCCCAGGCGACCGCATTGGTAACACGTCTCTATCTGTTTGCGGTAAAGGGAGCACTTCAACATTGCCCCACCGTATCGAACGTATGTTGGCACGCGAAGACCAGCGAACAGTACGATCACCGTCGTTGTGTTGCTGAGGCGTTTTGCAGCGATGGCTGTAGGGTTCTTTGTTGTAATCACATTAGCTGTAATATCTCGGGCAGTATCTTCCAACGGGATATCACGTATCACGCCTTTCGACGTACCGTCTGGTGCTGCTTCATATGCGCTGGTATCGTACGTCTTGTTGCCGACCACAATGCGAGAGATTTTCTGATATCTATCAGCATGCGCCTCGATGGGTGTGCTCACAACGATGATATTTTGCTGGAAATTTGGGCATATTGTGTCCTCATCTTGGGCGTCTCTCGGAATTTCAGCGGCGTGGTAAATGCAAGTCGCCAGTCGGGCGGCTCCATAATCGGTGAGTCGAAGGCCGCCTTTAGGTCGGATGATGATCTTGTAGTCACCTCGGGGCAGTGGAGGCATCCGGCTTAATCTTGTTATTTGACTCAGGCATTGCTCACGCCGTTTCCTGCTGTTATTCCCTCGTTGAGAATCCGCACCGGGTTCTAGTGATTGCCCGCGGGTCGACTTCTTTGATCCTACGGTGCTCCATCCTGTACTTTCTTTGAATTCTTCACGAGAAATGGGTTCTCCCTCCACAGTGACCTCCATTTCTTCTCAAAAAGTCGGACGCGTCAAACGCGCCGACCGGCGTTTCTTGGTGCCCGCAGAGCTAGGCCGGCCTAGGCAGCAGCGTCTCTGGCAGCTGCGCTGCCGGTCGCTTGGCAGGCGTTAGGCCTATCTCTCTCGCTAGCGTGGTTGACAAAAATGCGTCGGTAAAGGTGTCAAAATTCAAGTCCCCACCTGGAACTTGCTGCCGGGCGATTCCTGATGACAAGCTGAATACGCGGGTACCAAAGTCTTGTGGGCTTCTAGGTGACTTCCGCTGCAAAACATTCGTTGAAACTGGAGCCGACACGACGCGCGTCCACTCGCTCCGACGAGAGCAGCGTCCGTCCTCGACACAGATAGCGCCACGCGCTTTTCAATATGGCAGCAAGCACTGAGTTCGCTGTGTTCTGGTGTGTACAGCTCATCGCTTTTGTTCCATCTTGATGCAGCAGTGAATATCCGATCCACTCCTTCATCCGTAGAAATGATACAGCAAGTGTTGTTGTGAAAGCTTAAGGAATCAGATAATATAGCGTGAAGTTATCTATCCTAGGTTGCATTATTCCATTGGCGGTGTTTTCTCAATCTTCTGGCAACTGTTCGAGCATGTGCCCTTACAGCACACTTTTTCGTTGCTGCGTTGAGCCGTGCCACCATCGGCGTTGCCATTACCAACTCCATCGGTGTTGTAATACAAGTGAAAAAATAACCGATAGACTTAAAATAACAGATGAAAAAAGTACACAAGCCCTAATGGCCTTGAACCCGTGGCTTTCTGCATGCCAGGCGAGTATTCTACAAGTAATCACATTATCCTATGCAAGATAGAAAAATCGGCGGATCTCACGTACAGTGGGAATCGATGATATGCAAAGCACGAATAAGAAAGGTTGATATCTCACTGTAAAAACAGCACAACGTTACGAGGTGGAGGTAAATGATGCTGTACATGACTTCCGTGTCATGATTATCATGTTTGGATGTGTCATTTACCTTCGTCATCTATTCGCGTCACTTGATACCAAATTTAGTACATATATGTGGCGCTAGCAATACGGCCGCGAGCACGCTATTAGTGTGGTATGTTGTCATAATGTTACATGACACGCGTGTCAGGATTCCCATGTTTGCACCAGTCATATATTTCGCCACCTATTGACGTCACGTAACACTAAATTTCGTTCATGTGGAGCTAGCAAAACAGCCGCGAGCGCATCATGAAGGGCCCATTGATATACTCCAATGTAGCGTTGACGCACGCGCATGCTGGGCACAGCGATGATACGTTAGCAGAACGCGAGCACTCCATAGTATGACGTCAGTCACGACTGGCACAACCAGTGTCGGTCGGCGCAGCCCGACGGCAACCGGCGCAAAATTCGAACCGATGCGTTACCCAGACAACACTGCGTCTCCCTCTTTTCGTGACGGAGGAACGCTGGACGCGCTGAAACGCGCATGTGTCAGAGCAACGCAGCGCGGCGCGTCCCTGCGAGCATATGGCAGGACCGGCGCCTGCAGCGTTTCAACGCTGGTATGACGAGAAAAAATGAGCGCCTGTGAGCACGCGCACCACGTCATGTCGAGATGTATTGGCGCCTTGATTGTGGCATGTAGTCATGTTCTCACATGACACGCATCTCAAGATTATTATATCTACACCAGTCACATAACTTCGTCATCCACTGACGTCACGTAATACCAAGTTTGGCACATGTGAAGCTAGTGAAATGGCCACGAGCGCATCATGAATGTGGCATGTAGTCATGTTGTTACATGACATGTATGTCGTGATTACCATATTTGGATGTGTCATTTACCTATGTCGTCCGTTCGCGTCGTGTAATACCGAGTTTGGTACATGTGAAGCTATCGAGACGGCTGGGAGCGCATCAAGAGCGTAGCATCTAGTCATGTTGTTACATGACACGCATATCATGTTTATTATGTTGCACCAGTATCAGACCTTCGTCATCCATTCACATCCCGTAATACGAAATCGGGTATAAGTGAAGCTAGCAAAACGGCCGCCAGCATATTATGAGCGTGGCATGTAGTCATGCAGTTGCATGACACGCATCTAATAATTCTCATGTTCGCACCAGTCACATACCTTCGTCAACCATTCACGTACCGTAACACCAAATTGGGTATATGTGACTCTATAGCGAAACGGCCGCTAGCGCATCATGAGCGTGGCATGTAGTCATGTTTTACATGACACGCATGTCATGATTTTCATGTTAGGGTTTGTAGCTTGTGTTCGCCATGCAATCATGTCATAGCATGCCAGTTTTGCAAAACGCCATGTGAACGAAACCACCGCAAGAGCTGCAGGACCAGGAAATGTAAATCATGATATCCATGATATCATTATTTTCATGTCATGACTAGTCAAATATGTTCTTCATACAATCATGTTATTCCATACAAAGTTTTTTATCGATACCATTATCGAAACGGCCTGGAGAGCTAGAAGTCGTAGACTGCTAGATAGATACGTTCAAAAACGCCGAAGTTCACTAAGACATACTTCGCATTTAGAACTCAAATAACAATTAGTTGCCACACATTCATAACGATGAGATTATGATTAAGATGACAATGTGAATTGTTCGGCGGTGCAAAGACCATTTATTCGACAAAGAGACGCCGTGGACATGACGTGGTCATGGAACATGAGATGTGCAGAATCATTACGATAAGTGGCTATATAAGGGCTTTAAAGTTTCATATGCTCGAGCGAATAAAACTTAATAAGTCTTGAAATTCCGAGAGTGACATGAAACCCGGAGGTCGCGGAATTGAATCCCAGCCACCGTGGTCACATTTTCGATGGAGGCGAGGTTGTTTGAAGCCCACTTGCTTGTATATAAGTACACGTTAATTTACCCCATGTGGTCGATATTTCTGGAGCCCTCCACTACGGCGTCTTTCATAATCATCATTTTGTGTTGGGACGTCAAACCCAACAGTTTATTATTAGTAGTATTAATATTATTATTATTATTATTATTATTATTATTATTATTACTATTATTATTATTATTATTATTATTGTAGTGAATAAGAAAGATGTTGATACCATCAGGTCAGCTATCATCAACACAACAAAAAGGCACGAGATCGGCGATCAAGCACCGTCATCTGGGTCCGCCTGCGTTCCTTTAGAGCTACCACCCGCTTGCTCAGTCCTTCAATAAACCCCCTTTACATTTGGTGGATCGTGCTGGGTAACTACATCACCTACACACTGGAACTCCGATCCCGCACCCTGCCGTGGACCATGCAAGTTGACGCTGCCCAACAGACAGCACCTTTCGCAGCCGATACTTGCCCTGGCCCGGTTCACCAGCGAGACCCCCCGAACTTTTCGGGCGCCGAAGACCAGGACGTCGAGGACTGGCTGTTGTCCTACGAAAAAGTCAGTGGACCAAACAGGTGGAATGACGCTTCTAAGTTGAGCACCATCAACTTTTACTTGGCTCCTCCTCCTTGGGGTTCCTCATGAACCTCAAGCTCATGTATCAGGGATGGCTCAGTGCTCTCCCATAGTAGAGTACCAAGCACTCTAAATCGTTAACCACTTATTCTAAACACACTTGGCTAATGTGGCGAAACTGTGGTACACAAACCACGAATCCGAGTTCGAAACCTGGGCCACTTTCAAGCAGGCAATATCCTCGGTTTTCGGTCGCCCTGCCGTGAGAAAGTTACGCGCCGAACAACGCCTGCGCTCACGGGCACAAGAACCTGGCGAAACGTTTACCGCCTATATCAAAGATATACTCAATCTCTGCAAGCGCGTCGATGACGCAATGAGCGAAAGTGCCAAGATCCAGCACATTATGAAAGGTGTTGATGACGACGTATTTCAAATGCTCCTTGCGAAGTCTCCTGGCACGGTGTCTGAAGTGGTAACTCTGTGCCAGAACTACGACGAATTGCGACGGCAACAAGCTCTCACCCATCGTCCATTTCAGCCTAACCAACCACTCGCTGCACTGGGTGTCGTACCTGACCACTCCCGCCTTCTAGCACAAATGAAAGACTTTGTGCGTGAGGAGGTCGCACGTCAGCTTTCCCTCCTGCCGTTTTGTCAGCGCCAAGAGCTCTCGCAGCAGCAGCAAGAGCAACCACCGACACCGTTAGCTCCCATGCTCCGACATGCACTTAAGGACCGGATTGCCGAGGCTATGCCAGTGCCCTTTCAGCAGCAAGTTGTCGCCGCGCCTTTTACTTATGCTGACGCAGTAAAAAGGCAGCAGCCACGCCAGCCCTCGCCGTTCAATGGACTGCCGCATGTCACCGCTCCTACTCAGTCTTCCGTCGCATGGGCTCCTCCCCTCGCTACCACAGCCTCGACTCAGCCGTATGCCGGGTGGGCGGCGCCCCTCGCTGCAAATGCCTGGCGAACGCGTGATAACCGGCCGATCTGTTTTGCGTGCGGCGGCCCTGGCCATATCTCCCGATACTGCCGTCGACGCGCGCCCGCCTACACAGACGTCCGACCACGAAGCAACTACATGGACCGACCCCCTTTTGATTAAGAAAGTTCGGATCGTCAGTCAAACACGTCTTCCTGGTCTCCTGCAATTTTGCTCGCTCGCTGAAAGAGGCCCTGAAATGTGGTTTGTTTGTTTTTGGGTGTACTATATACGTTGAGAATAAAGACTGACTGTTTAAGCATTGAGTTTGGAATTAACTCTATCATAATGTGTTCGTCTTTGAGATCGGGGCGGACCTCATGGCAAACATATGCGTACTTTTTGGAGATGAGCGTCGCTATCCCACGCGTCCCCGCTCGATGGTCCGCTTCGGTGTGATAGGTACGCAAAACGGGCTCGGCGGTCAGCGTTTGTTGTAATAAAATTACGGCAGGCCGATTGGCACTAAATTGAATGAATTGTTGCAAGGCTGCTTTCCGCTTGAGAAAGCTAAAGCAATTCCACTGCCAAATTACAAGATTGCTTGTGTTAGCCATGATTACTGCATAGGGGTTGTCGCACGAACCGCCGCGTGCTGTTCTAGTGTTTGTAACCGGGCGTGAAGTTCGGTGAGCTGGAGGGCGTGTGGGGTCATATCGCCAACGCGGTCTGCTGCAAAGTCTGCGCGTAGGCGGGCAAGTGGTGGTGGTGGTAAAAAACATTTATTTCAGAAGAAGTCTACTAGAGAGTGCCGACGTGGCCCATCGACGTGCTAGAGTGGCAAGACCCTATTCCGGGACGCCAGTGGAGCTGGAAGCTGCCCGTGCGCGCTCCACCAAGGAGCGTTGCGCAGCCAAGGTAGAGCAGCCGAGCAGGTGCTCCTCCCAAGCCTCTGTAGTTGGGATAGGAAAAGGGGATGAGCAAGAGACGGGATTAACTGGGCACGATGCTACGACGTGATATGTGTCGGCGAGGACATGACAGGTCGAGCAGGTGCCATTGATTTCCGGCAAAAAGTGCCTGGCGACCGCCGGACTGATAAAGGTGTTCGTCTGCAGGCGGTGTAGCAGTCGTTCGTCCGCTTTCTCCAAACCGCGTGCGGGGTCCGGGTAGAGGCGGCGCGAAGCCCGGTAATAAGCCAAAATTTCGTGAAAGCGCGTCAGGTTGGTATTGCCAGATTCCGTCTCGGGACATGGAGGGACAACGGCCCGGACAGGAGAAGCGCGGGCAGCGGCATTTGCCGCCTCGTTGCCGGACAGGCCCGAGTGGCCTGGGGTCCAGACTATACGAATGGGATGAGGGTTAAAGCGCCAAGAGGCTGCCTGTAGCAGGCTAGCCGCCAGCGGGGCAATGGAACCCTGAAGGTACTGAGAACAGGCCGAGCGCGAGTCCGTCAGGATGGTGCGTGAGGAAGAGTGAGAGGCGGCCAAAGCTGTGGCAACCTCTTCAGCGTGTGTTACTGTGTCTGCTCGAAAGGAGAGGCCATCGACGTGTTTGCCCTCTGTAATCACGGCAGCTGTGAAGTGACCCGAGGGGGAGGGACCCGAGACGTCTACGTAGAAAACACCAGGACGATCGGAGTGTCGCGTATGAAGGTCCGCGGCGCGTGCTAGTCTACGGCCAGAATGGAGGTCGGGGTTCATATTACGGGTAGAGGTTCCACCCATAGCTTTTGACGCCAGAGCTCCGGTACCGGCTGCAGAGGGTCTTGGTCAGATATCGGGTTAAGGCCAAGTCTGTGTAGAAGACGGCGCCCTGAAGGCGTCTGCGACAGTCGATTGATTTGGTTAACGCGATGAGCTTCGCGCATCTCTGCAAAGGTGTTGTGTACCCCCAGAGCCGCGAATCGGCTGTTAGAAGTTGCAATAGGTAGGTCCAGAGCGCGTTTGTATACTGAACGAAGAAGGACGTCCAGCTGGTGCTCGTGTCAACGACGCAGGCGAAGGTAAGGCAAGGCGTAGAGGACGCGACTGGTCACAAACGCGTGGGCCAATCGGAGGGACTGAGACCCGCGGAGGCCGCCGCGCTTGGTAGAAACTCGCCGTATCATGCGGCTCACCTGTTCGCTGGTGCGTCTGAGGCCTGCTATTGTGCCCTTTGGATCCAAGGACGATGTGAGCTGAAGGCCAAGAACCCGAATATTTTGCACTGACGGGACGGGCCCGGACGAAAGAAAAATTTGAGGCGGTGGTAGCGGAGAGACTGAAAAAAGAGCCGATTTAGCTGGAGAGTACTCCAGGCCGCATGAACCTGCGTAGGTGTCCACCAGAAGGGCAGCCTTTTGCAGGCGTTCTTCGATTTGCGCTAAGGAGCCAGTGTTGGTCCAGATTGTGATATCGTCCGCATATAGTGCGTGTTGTATTTCCTCGACCTCGCTTAGAAGAGAGGGGAGGTTCATCATCGCCAGGTTAAAAAGCAGAGGAGACAGGACTGCCCCTTGAGGTGTACCCCGCGTGCCTAATAAGTACGGGCCGTGTTCGGTAGAATTAAGGCAAATGAAGGCGGTGCGATGTGATAGAAAAGCGCGAATGTAGTTGAAAGTCTTCTGCCCGCAGTTTGTGGTAGAGAGGTTAGTGAGTATAGTGCTGTGTTTGACGTTGTCGAACGCCCCGCGGAGATCGAGAGCGAGCACGGCTTTATCGTTATGGCGCATAGTAGTCGGCTCTATGATATCGTGTTGAAGCTGGAGCAGGACGTCCTGCGCCGACAGATGCGAGCGAAAGCCAAACATCGTGTCGGCAAAGGTCCTCCTGGCCTCCAAGTAGGCGGAAAGGCGTTCGCGAACCATGGTTTCCATGAGCTTGCCTGCGCAAGACGTAAGTGAGATGGGTCTCAGTGCCTCAATACTAACGGACTTCGCCGATTTGGGAATGAATGTCACGACCGATGTGGTCCATTCCGTTGGAAGTGGAGAACCATCCCATATCGAGTATATAAGGTGGAGTAGCGAGAGCTGTGCTTGGTCGGGAAGATTTGCCAGGAGCGATACTGTGATTCCGTCCCGTCCAGGGGCTGTGCCCCGTCGCATTTTCATGAGTGCAAATCGTAAATCAGAAAGCGTGTATGGGGCGTCGAGGTCGGTGTTAGGGGCGCCGGAATAAGTATATGCTGGGCCTGCGGGATCAATTGTGCGGCAGATGTAGCGGTCACAAAGTTCTCGCGCGAATTCATCCGTAGTGCCCTGAAAGGCATGCAGAACACGGTGGAGCTGGCGTTGCGTTTCTCCCCTGGTGGTGGAGGGATCTAGAAGGCTTCTAAAGGGTCGCCACGCACTCTTAGAGCTCATCTGGTTTGCAGCCTTCAAACAGGTGTCTGCCCAGTTAGCATCGGAAAGTTGTGCGGAGTATGCGGCCGCCTCTGCCGTGAGCGCCTGAATGCGAGCGCGAAGTTTCCGATTAAGTTTGTTGCGTTTCCAGCGCCTTATGAGCCCGCGGCGAGCGTGCCAAAGATGTAGGAGGTGTGGATCGATTGCAGGAGTCAAATTAGAGGTTGCAAGGGTGCGAGTGTTCGCTTGTTTCATATGAAGAGCGTATGATGCCCACGCTGCATATTCGGTCGAGGAGAGGCCGGCGGGGAATGGTTGCATTCTGAACTGAGTCCAATCGGTGAGGCGGGCTTGGCCCCAGTGTTGGCGCATTTTCTGCCGCGGTGTGAACGAAATGCGGAGTAAAAAGTGATCGCTGCCTAGGGTTTCGCCTAAATTTTCCCATGTAGCATCGCGGATGTGACGGGTGAGGGAGAGGTCGGGGCATGTGTCTCGCGTGACCGAGTGGCCGGAACGTGTGGGTTGTGCTGGATCGGTAAGAAGCGTCAGGCTCAGCGAGGAAATGAGCTCCTTGAGCTCTCTGCCCCGGGCCTTCTCGTAGTGGTAAGCCCAGTGAGGGCTGGGGGCATTAAAGTCCCAGACAATCACCAGTGGTTGTCGGGCCGCTATACGCAGCGCCCGATGGAAGAGATGCGCAAACGAAGCCCTCGCAAGGCGAGGGGGACAGTACACGTTTAAGATATGTATTGATGGTTGGCCCCTCCACTGAGACAGCACTGATATTATGCAGTAGTCGTAAGGAAGATCCAGATCGAGGTCAATCTGTATCGCCGTGTAAGCTTTATGCACGAGGAGGCATGTGGTGGTGCCGCCTACATAGGAGCAGTATCTAGAAAGGGATGGAGCAGGGCCAGATTCTTGGAGCGCCAAGACGGCCGGCTGAGAGCTAAGTGAGCTGAGGAAAAGAGAAAGATGTGAACGCTTTCGCCTGTTCCCGAAGCCTCCAGGGTTCCACTGTATGATCTCGAATTTAAACGCAATGTTTGAACGGGACGTACGATTGGTAGCCATCGTGACTGTCTTAGGTTTTATATTTGGTCCTCCATGTCCCACTCGGAATCTTCAGAGGCAGGGAGGGGCACGGAGGCCGGATTGTCCGACGGCGGTGTGATGGTAGCCACCTTACGACGACGCCGTGGAGCTGTACCCTCACTGCTCACCGAGCAGGAGCGGGAACGCGATGCCTTGGGTTGAAACTGGGTGATTGCCCAGGCTTGAATAGCCTGGGTAACCTCTACTACTATGCGTTGGACCGAGAAGCTGGTGAGGAGGTGATTAATCGAAGCTTCGACGCGCGTGAGGCGTTCCTCTACGCGCGGGGTGCGCTCTTCGCTAGGGAGAGTTTGGTTAGCGGGCAAGAGAACCTGAGGTGCCCCAAGAGCCTCAAGAGCTTCTGGAGTAGATGTGGCACCGGTTCCGAGTGCTGGAGTACACATGGCTGCTTGAACCGGCGGTTTAATGGCAGTGGACTTAGCGCGAGGACTAAGCTTGGACGTAGCTGGCGTAGCCGCCTGGACAGAGGAGGCAATACAGGATGGCCTTGCAGTACACTGTTGTTGGGGTTGAAGTCGCTTATTTAAGAGTTCGAGTTGTTTAGTTAAAAAAGAATTTTGCTTTTGAAGTGCCGCAACTTGCTGGCGAAGGGCCGCAAGTTCGGGAGAAGGAGGATCGACAGAAGGGGGTGAGAGAGGCTTAGAAGCAGCTTTCCCTGCCCAACTGCTCACCTGAGGTACCGCCACTGGTGCTTCGAGCGGTGGGAATGCTTGAGAGTCGGCGTGGAGTGGTGGAGCCGAATGATGCAGGTTTGTGCTGCTGTCTGGCTGTGACGAACATGAGGTGGTCCCTCGAGGAGATGTTGAGGGCTGCTTGCGTTTCCGATATTTTCGGTATTTTGCCGTGCAGCCACTGGTCCCAGTCTCATAGGCGCCGTTGCAGAGGAGGCACTTCGGAAGCAGTCGTGGGCATTGAGACCTGCAGGTGCTAGGGTTCCACATTTGGCACACTGGGTTGGAGCGGCGTGAGGGCACTGAGGTGGTCGATGACCGATGGTACCGCACTTGGTGCATACAGGGACTGTTTTCTTGTAGGCGCGGATATACGTCGCCACGCAGTGGTAGAAGAGGAAGCGGGGTAACTTCGTGCCCTCGAAAGTCACCACCGCCGCCGCGGAATCTCCGAGTTTGCGGACCGCAAGGATAGTACCTCGAGGCCAATACAGTTCAGACTTTATTTTCTCCGGGCTTTCAGTAGGGTTTACGTTGATGACGCCCTTGCATGTATCCCCTGGTGCCTTGGCGTGGCCTCGAACGGGCAGCTGCTGATCCCCCACTTGCAGCTGGAAGTCCCCGAGGAGTCGCTGTGCCATACGCAAAATGGTGGTGCTACAGACCAAGATGTTCTGTTCCCAGACTGGCCACACTTGAATTTGCGTGGTAGTTTGGTCGCCGAGGTAGCTGCGGATGACGTCGCCCGCGCGATCGGCCGAGACAAATGTGCGTAGCTCGCAGGGAACGCGAGGTTTCACTACCACGATGTAGTCGTCGCGAGAGAGGCGAGGAGTTTGACGCGGACGCCACTTGCGTTGCTTCGCTGGCTGCGAGGACGGAGCAGAGGTAGGCACACCACCGGAGGAATGGCGCGCCGGCGTTCCTTGCAAGGCTGGGGAATGGTGGCCCGCTGTGGCGTCTCGTTGTTGTTGAGACGCAGACTTCGATTTCGCTTGCTTGCGTTGCCACAGTCTCACCATGTCGTCGAGGTATTCATCTTCTGATGGCATAGTGTTTTCGGAGGATGAAATCTCCATGGACACCATTTGGCTTGAGGCAGGATCATAGCCCGTAACCACGTTAGCGGCCGCCATCGCCAGGCTGGGAGCCCTTAGCGAGGCGGCGTTGTAGCCGGGAGTGAAGGACGTCCCTCAAGTTGTCAAAACTGGACCCACCTGGACGAAGGTGTTGTCTAGGCGAAGCGGAGAACTTGGCGGTGACGATAAATCCAAGTTTCAGGGGTACCAAGGTGGATGTCCGCAGAAATAGCAGGAAATCTACGGAGGCGATGTGGAGTGCGTCCGTCACCATCGAGCGCTCGCAGCGCCCCCAGGCGGCCAAGTGCCTCCTTGAAATTAGACATAGTAACGGGCTCGTCCGGGGGATCGTCAGCCGCGCGACGCTTCGCAGCGTGATTAGCGTTCGACGAGTTAGTGGAAGCGCGTTCAACGGCAGTAGCGGTGGGCGTCGGCGTCTCGACAGCGCGTTCAGTCGGCTGCTGCATGTTTCTAACGAGTGCTCTGAATTCTTCGTTTTCTTTGCGCAGCAACGCTAGCTCGCGTTTGAGCTCACGAATCTCATCGTTTTCATGCTGTGACAAGTTACCCGACCGCGCGTAACCGCGAGTCTCACCTTTACCAGTGACTCGATCGGCCCAAGTAGGCGTTGCAGTCGGGTTCTTGGTGGTGTTGGGCAGGTGCTTCGTCGGTGGAGTCGGGGATGGTTGCTTGGGCATCGGCTGTTGCGTGACCGAGTCTCCTTGGGTCTGTTGGTTGTTGTTACGCCGGCGTCTGCGGCGGCGTCGATGTCGAACGACGTAAGGGACTTGATAGTGATTTGGGCATGTGTGGTCGCCCGTAATGTGGGCCTGGCCGCACAACGCGCACTCGGGTGTCACACACTCATGGTCAGGTCCGGTTGGTTTGATACCACAGTGTTCACACACTTTCTCAGATGGGGTAGGGCAGACGTCTGTCCGATGCCCGACGCGGCCGCAGTTGCGACAGGTGTCGATCTGTCGCTTCTAGAGCGTGCAACGCAGCAGGAGCATGCCGCACCGCACATAGTTGGAGACTTTAAGTCCATCGAAGAGAAGGATGATGGTGGTTGTATCCTTGATTCGTCGTACCCCCTTTAACGTTGGGTTATGTGATGAGACGAACAGGCGTTGTAGCTCTGAGTCTGCGAGGTCAGCGTCGACCCCTCGGACTACGCCTCGGCTGGTGGTGCCAGACGCTGCTACGTAAGCGGATACTGGATGTTCTCGCTCCATGAGAACAATTCCTTGCACTTTGGCGTACGTTTCGGCCGTTTGTAGGCTCGGCGTGCTGATCACAAAGATATTCTGCGTGTCGTTAGTGCAAACAATATCTTCCTCTGCCGCCGTTGGCGGGAGTCGTGCAGCGAGTAGTAGGGCTTGCAAGAACTTAAACTTGTTGCACCTACGTACATCCAGGCCACCTCCGGGGCGAACGATGACACGGTGGTGATCCGTTGTTAGCGGGGGGAGTCGGCTGGCAGCTGCAACCCTCGTCACAGCTCCGGTTCGCCGGGCGCCGATGCGGGCGCCGGCTAGCTTGCCGGTCGTAGTAGTTGATGACTTTGCTCGGCGTCGGATTGCGTCGATCGAGCCAGGCGCACTGGCTTCCTCTTCAGTGATCGTTTCTCCATCCACCATGGCTTCGGGCATGATGACGGCGCAGGGGCGGGACGCGCCAGCACAGAGGTCCGTAGCCGTGTTAGGCCTACTCGAGGCTTAGCGAGTGAAGGCGAAACGTTGGTTGGAAAGGGAGAAAAGTGGAGTGGCCCGGGCCCAAATTGGCATCCGGGTGTTCCCCTAAACTTAGCGAAAATGTTGATGAAAAATTAGGGAAGATTGAACTCAGCAGACCAGCAAGAAGTATAGCAGAAGGCGGAGCCGATGCGTCGGCGTCCGCTCATCTTGACGCCCCCTAGTGGTCCTCGCCGCTATAAGGAGCTTCGCCCCTAAAAAGCGCACCGGAGACGCCTAAGCGCATAGCAGTTCCTGCGCGTGGCGCGCGGTTCTTTCAGTACTATTCGAGTGAAGCGCCGCCGCTACAGGCACGCGGAAGGCATCAGGCGGCGAGGCGCGGTCACGCCACGCAACCCTTCTAGTACACTCTAGCCAGGGACGGTCGAAGAGAAACGCGGCGCGCGCCCTCTATGTCGGAGGCCATAAGTTGAGGGTATTGCTTCGCCGCGCTTGACACAGATAGCGCCACGCGCTTTTCAATATGGCAGCAAGCACCGAGTTTGCTGTGTTCTGGTGTGTACAGCTCATCGCTTTTGTTCCATCTTGATGCAGCAGTGAATATCCGATCCACTCCTTCATCCATAGAAATGATACAGCAAGTGTTCTTCTGTGAAAGCTTAAGGAATCAGATAATATAGCGTGATGTTATCTATCCTAGGTTGCATTATTCCATTGGCGGTGTTTTCTCAGTCTTCTGGCAACTGTTCGAGCACGTGCCCTTAGAGCACACTTTTTCGTTGCTGCGTTGAGCCGTGCCACCATCGGCGTTGCCATTACCAACTCCATCGGTGTTGTAATACAAGTCAAAAAATAACCGATAGACTTAAAATAACAGATGAAAAAAAATACACAAGCCCTAATGGGCTTGAACCCGGGGCTCTCTGCATGCCAGGTGAGTATTCAACAAGTAATCACATTGTCCTATGCAAGATAGAAAAATTGGCAGATCTCACGTACAGTGGGAATCGATGATATGCAAAGCACGAATAAGAAAGGTTGATATCTCACTGTAACAACAGCACAACGTTACGAGGTGGAGGTAAATGATGCTGTACATGACTTCCCTGTCATGATTATCATGTTTGGATGTGTCATTTACCTTCGTCATCCATTCGCGTCACTTGATACCAAATTTAGTATATATATGTGGCGCTAGCGATACGGCCGCGAACACGCTATTAGTGGGGTATGTTGTCATAATGTTACATGACACGCGTGTCAGGATTTCCATGTTTGCACCAGTCATATATTTCGCCACCTATTGACGTCACGTAACACTAAATTTGGTACATGTAGAGCTAGCAAAACAGCCGCGAGCGCATTATGAAGGGCCCAATGATATACTCCAATGTAGCGTTGACGCACGCGCATGCTGGGCACAGCGATGATACGTTAGCAGAACGCGAGCACTCCATAGCATGACGTCAGTCACGACTGGCACAACCAGTGTCGGTCGGCGCAGCCCGACGGCAACCGGCGCAAAATTCGAACAGATGCGTTACCCAGACAACACTGCGTCTCCCTCTTTTCGTGACGGAGGAACGCTGGACGCGCTGAAACGCGCATGTGTCAGAGCAACACAGCGCGGCGCGTCCCTGCGAGCAAATGGCAGGACCGGCGCCTGCAGCGTTTCAACGCTGGTATGACGAGACAAAATGAGCGCCGGTGAGCACGCGCACAGCGTCATGTCGAGCTGTATTGGCGCCTTGATTGTGGCATGTAGTCGTGTTCTCACATGACACGCATCTCAAGATTATCTTATCTACACCAGTCACATAACTTCGTCATCCACTGACGTCACGTAATACCAAGTTTGGCACATGTGAAGCTAGTGAAATGGCCACGAGCGCATCATGAATGTGGCATGTAGTCATGTTGTTACATGACATGTATGTCGTGATTACCATATTTGGATGTGTCATTTACCTATGTCGTCCGTTCGCGTCGTGTAATACCGAGTTTGGTACATGTGAAGCTATCGAGACGGCTGGGAGCGCATCAAGAGCGTAGCATCTAGTCATGTTGTTACATGACACCCATATCATGTTTATTATGTTGCACCAGTATCAGACCTTCGTCATCCATTCACATCCCGTAAGACCAAATTGGGTATAAGTGAAGCTAGCAAAATGGCCGCCAGCATACCATGAGCGTGGCATGTAGTCATGTAGTTGCATGACACGCATCTAATAATTCTCATGTTTGCACCAGTCACATACCTTGGTCAACCATTCACGTACCGTAATACCAAATTTAGTATATGTGACAGTAGCGAAACGGCTGCAAGCGCATCATGAGCGCGGCATGTTGTCATGTTTTTACATGACACACATGTCATGATTTTCATGTTAGGGTCTGTAGCTTGTGTTCGCCAAGCAATCATGTCATACTATGCCAGTTTTGTGGCATGCCATGTGAACGAAACCACCGCAAGAGCTGCAGGACTAGGAAATGTAAATCATGATATTCATGATATACATGTCATTAATTTCGTGTCATGACTAGTCAAATATGTTCTTCATACAGTCATGTTATGCCATACAAGGTTTTTATCGATACTATTATCGAAACGGCCTGGAGAGCTAGAAGTCGTTGGCGGCTAGATAAATACATACGTTCAAAGTCGCTGAAGTTCACTAAGAAATGCTTCACATTTAGAAGTGAAATAACAATTAGTTCCCACACATTCGTAACGATGAGATTATGATTAAGATGACAATGTGTATTGTTCGGCGGCACAAATACCATTTATTCGCTAAAGAGACGCCGCGGACATGACGTGCTCATGGAACATGAGATGTGCAGAATCATTACAATAAGTGTCTATATAAGGGCTTTAAAATTTCAGGCGGTCAAGCGAGTAAAAGATATAAGTCTTAAAATTCCGAGAGTGACATGAAACCCGCAGGTCACGGAATTGAATCCCAGCCACCGTGGTCAAATTTTCAATGGAGGCGAGGATGTTTGAAGGCCACTTGCTTATATATAAGTACACGTTAATTTAGGATTCGCTCGGAGGATTTCAAGCTGTACGGACGTGCCCTCGCGATCTCAAACGCCAGCGTAGCTCCCGCCGTCTGGTTCGCCCTCCGCGGTTTCCTGACGCCATGCAGCTCTCGCATTGTGGTGCCCCGCCCATGGACTGCTTCGACCAGATCCCCACTTTCCTATCTCCTATTTTCCTTCGCTTGCCTCTCTATTTCTTCATCCAGTTCCTTGTATTCTTTTGATCACTCCTCTCCCCCCCATCCCACCCCTATAAGGCTGTGCGCCGTGTCGCCTCGAGGCTGACAGACATTTGGTGCCTTTTTCCTCTCCCTTACAACCATAACCACCATCTAATTTACCCCAGGTGGTCGATATTTCTGGAGCCTTCCACTACGGCGTCTTTCATAATCATATGTTGGTGTTAGGACGTTAAACCCAACAGTTATTACTATTATTATTAGAGGGGCATCAAATGTGTAAAGGAAAAAACGAATGGCGAGTGTTCGAAATAATAAAACTGTCACTGACGTATGTAGCATCAGCAGGCGCTCCTTGTCAAAGTCATTGAATTCAATGGCCGGGAGGCAGGTGCTTTGTTGAATGTAGCCATCGTAGCAGCGACCTCCGTTTGGAGGTTGCGCTACGGATTGCCTGAAGATATCACAGTAAAACTGAACCCGTCTTTACAAAATGCGAATCACGAGTGACATTAGAAAGCGGACCCCTACCGATGAAGAAGGATTGGAGAAATGGTACTCGCTGTCGGTAGGGTAATGGAAAGTGTTATTTTCGAAGCTTCTCTAATCCTTTACAGTGGATTAAAATTTAAAGCACGGTTAGTGCTCGCCACATCTTTCACGCAAAGATGGATCGCCACCAGAGAAAAGGTATGAGTGTGATTTATGTATGTCCTGTCGCTGGCCTGGGATGTCTAAGTTCTGTGCGGCAAGGCCTTGACGTTTCCGGTGAAATGCCGAATCGCGGCTTCATACCTTGCAGTTTGTTTGGGTGTATCTATCCCATTAGCTTCGATAATCAATCATCAGCTTTCAGAAAAGTTTCACGTCATGGGCACGAATAGCTATGAATGTATTGGCAATGGTTTCGCTGACGAATGCACGGCGGCGCCGACGGCGTGCTGAGGTGTACTAAGTGTTTTCATAGAGTGGTCGCTGAATTGCCTTGCAATAATACCTTTTATTCACTACACAACGCGTAGACCAGGACACACAGAGTAGAGGCATATGTTGTACCAGATACTTCTACCACTGGATAAAAAAGTAAGGTTTGTTTATCCAGCGGTCGTGCAAATACTATATCACGTTGCTGCTCCAAACATATCACGCTGTGACTCTCCCTAAGCGACCGCGTGGGATGTAGTCAAGTTCAAAACATAAAGCCTTGTAGTTTGATTCACGTTCAATATCGTTTCAGCGGACTTGAAAAATTCTCATTGAAGAGTAATGTGCAGCTTACATATCGATGAAGAGTGATTTTTAGGAGCTTGTGCCTTTTGCTGAGGGTTTCTTTCTCGTCGTTGCGCCGGTGTGTACACAAGTGCTCATTGCTCCCGCTAGAGGCGCAACTGTGCTCTTAGTTTCGAAAGCGCTCACTGGGTGGTATGCCACCGCTCCGCCGACGGTCGCTCTCCTGAAAGCAGTGGTCGAGGCTTCATCCTGGCTCCAGGCAACGGGTGAGGACTGCGATGACTGCGCCTCGCTATGAGTGCCGGGCAAGGAAGAGAGGCGTGTTCGAAACGCTGGAGGTGGAAGTGGTGTGAATGCCATGTTCGACGCCACTACAGGCGTCGCGCGTTGCAGCTTCTTGAGTGCTCACAATGGCACATCTGCCGACATCCCAATGTGTGTTCTACACAGACAACGCGTCGCGCGCTGTGCATAGAGCTGGTACAGCCCACCATAAATTGGCGACAAGACGACGTGTGCGTGGGGAAAATGCCTGTCTAAAACAGCGGATGGTATCATGCTTGCGGGCTGGCACCAGGACGTGTGGCATGGCTCTTCAAAAAGAAAATATAGTGTATATAGCGTGTATATACAATGACACCACAACAACTTTTGTGTCACGTCTTTAAGTGATGATGATTGAACATATGTCTAGAGGATTCACGGTTTACCAGGTTTAACGTTTGGAGCAAGCTCCTTCATCATCATTGACTTCGTTGATATGCGGGAATTTTTTTTGCGGTATGTTTCTCGAAAACACATTGAAGCAGAGGCGTTCAGTAGTGCGCGACATTTAGTAGAGACGGGAAATTCCCCACAATTCACAACGTACGTTCGCGTGTCATACCTAAAACCCAGCCTATGTGAGCAAATACGCTGTCCTACCAGTTTACGCAGTGCTGTTGAGTCCTTCATGATGAGTCATCGTCAATTTCTCTAAAGTAAACAGCTGTTGTTGGGCGCTACAACTGCGAACTCGACTTGAAATTGACACTTAAATGTCCTGGAGTTTCTTTTGTGTCAAATGAAAGGCCGTGTCCTCAATCTCTTCGAAAATGTGAAGGGTTTCGAGCATGACTCAAGCACGAAAGGGGACTTTTAGAACTGGGGTTTACTGAGGTAATTTATTCTTTAGAATGTCTTCACGACCACGCAGATACGAACTTCCAGCCTCTCCTCCTCCGTCTCATTGAACATGTTTTTTTTTATTCTTGCACTCACTCACTTAAATCACTGCAGTTGCTTGATATCGAGGAGTATGTCTTCGTAGAGGAAGTTCATCTCAGGTAGTCCGGCAAAGAAAGAAAAGCACTTTCGCAAAAAGTACATCTGTAGCAGAACCACCGCTCTATAACACAGGCATTTCATAATCATTTCAGTTGCCTGTAAATTTGTTCAAATTGAATAGCTTAGAGTATCAATAATGTGAAGGTTTAAAGCTGACAATTACTAATCAGGAGTTGCAGCTTACTCGCAGCAAATGTTTTAAAATGCGCCTGACTCTTCCGACATAGATACATATAAGAGCCTTCTATAATGTTGTACCATCTATTTTGTGTCATGTTTTTCTCCCTTTACGCTCTTTCCCACCACACAGTGGCGAGCCGGTCTTAAATGACTAACTTCCCTTTCTCACCTTTCCCTCCACCTCCTTCTATAAGGTATAAATAAGCAATACTAACGATTGATTATATGATATGCGGGGTTTAACGTCCCTAAACTACCATCTCATTATGAGAAGCGCCAAAACGGAGGGCTCCGGCAATTTTGACCACTTGCGATTCTTTACCATGCACCCGAATCTCAGCACATAGGCCTACAGCATTTTCGCCTCCATCAAAAATGCAGCCGCCGCAGCCGAGACTCTATCCCGCAACCTGCGGGTCAGCAGCCAAGTACCTTATCCACTAGACCACCGCGGCAGGGCCATGCTGTTGATCCATAGAACAGTCTAAAACTTAACGGGCGCAGGCGTTCACCACAAAATATTATATATATATATATATATATATATATATATATATATATATATATATATATATATATATATATATATATATATATATATATATATATAGGCAGGCATGGTGGTTGAGTGGCCGTAGCGTTGCATATAGTCCAATAGATACTCCGTGAGCGGTCACAACGTGGTTTATTTCGACGTTTCGGCCTAGAGTCTGGCCTTCATCAGGATGAAAGGTACAGATTGTGTGTGCTCAGCTCTATACAATCTCAAATCAGAGGGAAAGGAAAGAGGAAAAAGACAGAAAAAAAGAAAAAAGAAGAAACAAAAGAAAAAAGAAGAAAAAAGAAAAAAAGAGAATATAAGGTGGACTCTCCTCGGGCGCCCCCCTTCCACTCTTCCTTCCACGTCCCCCTTCCTCTCTCTCCCCTTTCTCCCCTTCACCTTTCTAATGTCAGTGGTCTGTGTATGCTTCCTTTTACTAACGCATTCTTCCCGACCAGACGGTGCCTCCTGGCACTGGCGGTTCGGTGTGGGGCAAAAAAGAGCTTTTTTTGGAAGTTCTAAGCCTTTAACTACTCGGAGCCCTGTCAACCTTTCGTCGTAGAAAGAGGGATTCTGCGTGTTGCGGCAGAGGCTGGTAAGCGGGCGCAATGCGAATTCCTTGCCCGCTTCTGGATTACGCGTGTAGTGGGGGCCTCCCGGCTGTGCACATGGTTGCTGTTGGGCATGTCATGCATGGCACAATTGATTGGGTAGTAAAGTAAAAAAGAAAACAGACGACAGCTGCACTTAGGAAGAGTAGTTACACTTGGAATTGTTTTGGGTTGTCCAGTGCCCTTCGCAGCTGCAGTGCCGTGAACTCAGTTACTATTTTCATTGTTGCCGTTATTGTTTCCTAATGCTTTAATTGCTGCAAGTGTACCAAAATTCTCATTTATTCCTCTATCGAGGGTGTTAAATTGGTGGATAAGGTATGACTCTCGTTGTTCACGTTCACGATTTGATTTAAATCCCATCTCTAAGAGCATTACTGATAGTTTGTCGAATGCATGGTGGGGAAGATTGAGATGTTTTGATAGAGGTAGACTTGGGGCTGATTTCGCATGGGCTCTGTGATTATTGAAGCGAATCCTAAATGGTGTTTCTGTTTGTCCGATGTACTGCATACCACACACGTTGCATTCGAGTAGGTAGACCACATTCGAGGGATCGCATGTTAGGTTTCCTCGTATGTTAATCGAAAACTTGGATTGTGTGCTTGTTGCTTTGTGTGTTTCTCGCATCACCTAACATACAAGACATCGTGGCTTTAAACAAGGTCGGCATGAATTATTGGGGGGTGATGTGTTAATTTGAGAGGGGACAAGCGTGTCTTTGAGGTTACGTGGTCGTCGGTAAACGTCGCCTGGAGCGGATGGAAATGTGCGTTTCAGACGTTCACTTTGTTCCAGAATGTTGTAATGTCGTTTAAGGATTTTGTTTACATTGGGGAAGTTTGTGCTGTAAGTCAAGCAGAGGTTTGTTCGTTGTGGGTCTTTCTGCGGTGGTCGCTTCATAAGTAAGTCTTTACGCTTTAGTTTTCTCGCTTTTTGAACAGTGTCATTAATTACGTGTGGAGGGTATTTTTGTTTCTCGAGCATAAGTTTTAGCCTCTGTGAGCTCGTGTCAAAGTCAGCGTCTCTAGAGCAGATTCGCTTAAACCGGTGAGCCTGGCTGTATGGAATAGCGTTTTTACAGTGGCGTGGGTGATCGCTTTGGTAATGGAGGTAGTGTTGTCGATCCGTTGGTTTGCGATATAGGGATGTAGAGAGCTTCTCTTCTTGTATCGTTATGGTAACATCAAAAAAATTTACGGTTACTTGCGAGTATGTGTGTGTGAAGTGTATGTTCGGATGTACAGCATTGGAAGTGTCGATAAAGCTAAGAAGTTCGTCCTCGCTGTGGGTCCAACTAAGAAAGATTTCGTCTATGTATCTTCTGTGTAACATTGGTTTCAACGAACTTTGTGCGAGAAATTCAGATTCTAGCTTTCCCATAAATATGTCGGCATAATTAGGTACCATTTTGGTGCCCATAGCGGTCCCGCCTATTTGTCAAAAATACTCTTGGTTAAACTCGAATGAATTCAATTCTAGGACCATCCTCGTTAAAGTTGCGATGGCAGTGAAATCTGGAGTGTTAGATTGTCTATGGTTCGTGTACATGTTTTGTAATGCAGCTATGCCGTCATCGTGAGGAATATTTGTATACAATGAAGAGACATCAAGAGTAACCAAGTACGATTTTTTCGGCACACACAGACCTGCAATGTCTCGAAAAAAATGTGTGGTGTCTTATATGTACGACGCAAGGGTGCATGGAATGTGGCTTATTAGTTTGTCCACGTACCCTGATATGGGTTCAGTTATTGTACCGATGCTTGATATGACTGGTCGACCTGGGTTACCAGGTTTATGAATTTTTGGGAGGATGTAGAAGCGACCTGGACGAGGGTATGCTGCTCGCATCAGTTTGTGGTCAGTGTTGGTTATCTTTTCTGCATCCAACAGTTTCTTTACTTCTGTTGATACGATACGTTTGTATTCGTCTGTCGGATCACGTGGGAGGCGTTCGTAAAATCTTGAGTCGTCGAGTTGGTGGTATGCTTCTTGTAAGTAGATGGTTGTATTAAGGAATACAATTTCTCCTCCTTTGTCAGCGGGTTTTATTGTTATGTCTGTCCTAGATGCCAAATTTCTCATACTCATTTTTTCAGATTTTGTCAAGTTTTCTCGTTTCCTTTCTTTCTGAGGTATTCGTGTACTATATCTTTCTGTACTGCAGTGATATAAGGTCCAAGCACTTGTCTCAATCACTGTTCGGTGTCCAATCATTTGATTTAGGACA